>JAAWXA010000028.1:5944509-6048407 GCA_038090715.1 Florisuga fusca | reverse complement strand
CGGCCAATCCTTGGCAACAGTTCAGAGTCTACAAGAAAAGCACCAGGTAATGGATGTGAGAAAAATTCTCAGTCTCTAGAATCGAAGAGATTCTAGATTCACTGGTGCCTGCTGTGCTTTGACTAAGAGAATTCATGATGCTCTGCATTACTCTTATACTAGTCTAACAATGACATTTTTTGAAGGATACATCCATGCCCTGGCAACATGGGATTACATGTTGGTTGCTGTTGCAGCAGAGTAAGTTACACACCATTTGGTTTTCTGTGGACACATTGGCTCTTCCTGTGAACTGAGTTTAAAACCTATTTTGCCATAGGTTTGTAAAATCGATTTTACAAACCACTGTGCCTTCTGTTGTCAGGCAACAAATATCCTAACAAATATGCTTTGAAACTCCCAGTAAGTACATCAAGCCAGCTCATTGCTCAGATGTCTAAGGATGAATTGGCATCTCAAATGCAAATAAAACAGCAGCTACTTTCAAAATCAGCTTTTAATAAGTGTATCTCTTTGCAAACATAAGGTGGAAGAAAAAAAAAAATCCTGCTAAGAGTTTCCAGCAGCTATTGATATGTAATGTTAGCAAATGTCAGCTCAAGAAAACCTGTGGAGAAAACCTGTGTAATTTGCAATAGTCTGGGAAAGACAGACTATCTTATAAAGAGGGAGTGTGTGTGATATATAGAGAGATTGAGACAATAAGCCCAAGTATTTGGTGCAGTTTGCATGTCTACAACTAAGAATCTTAACTTACAAAAAATTTGAAATATACTCAGGTTAAAAAGTCAAGACTATTACAGATGACATATTGGGAAAGGGATGAAATCTCTTAAGAGGTTGATTTATCCTGTGTGTACTCACAATTTAGTTGTGGATTTTTTAAAAATACATCTTCCAGAATACTTCTGAGTAAGACCCATGAGTATATTTTTAGTAATTTGCACCTCCTCAGTATTTGGCGCAATTCTCATATATGTAAAAACATTGCATTTAAGTAGGATGCTGTTGGCAACTTTGAGATTGACACTAAGAACAAAAAGCTTGTTTCATCATGACTAAAAATATAAATGTTGTCATGTGTGCAATTACTCCAAGAATTATCACCTGATTGACATGGTAGGGAAGTAATCAGGCTCACAGAAGAAAGGAATGTTTAAGCTGAATTAATCTGAGAAAATGTTTGGGATAACAGAAGGAACAGTGGAGATTTTTTTTTTTTAAAGCTGCAATTATCTTTGTGTTAATTGGCCAGGACTCAAAATATTTCAATGAACTGTGAGAGCAGCAGATGTAGACCATAATGCCAGTACATAATAAATGCCAGTTCTTCCTGCCATTTTGCTTCTTATTCTCCTGGAAGCAGGATTAAAAGACAAGCTTTGAACTCTCAGTCTTTTAGTAGCTTGAATCTCTACACCATTTTGTTGTTTTGGGTTTTTTTTTAATATTGGTTTATAAGCAAACAAATGTCAGAAGTAACATAACAGTCAAGAATTTAATATACTACTAGTTCCACCCTCTTTTTTTTGTCTTAATAAGTCAGGTTCGTAAAATTCCTTGGTTTGTTACCACAAAAGAGATTGTGCATGAAATGGATCAACCTAAACAAAACAAACCAAAACCAATACCAACACAAACCAACTAACCAACTGAACAAACCCACCATCCTGTCTTGCCAAACTGCATTTACACACAAATGTAATGTGCATACACACAGCTGCTGGGCTTGGAACAGCTTGCCCTCACTGCCACCCCATCCCCCTTTTCTGTTTTCTTTAATTCTTGTTATAGATTAAGCACTGTGAATATATCTTCCTAAATGTCCAACTCAAAGATGTCCCTCATGCTTCTAGCTTATTATTAATACACAGTGCTAGATGTTTTATAATCTTGGCTACTTTGTCTTCATTCTGTTTGAGTCAGATAAGGTCTCACTTTTCGACAAGATCGTGCCTGTCTTGAATATTAGGGGGAAGATNGTATAAGAGACAGGATTCAGGCTGGCACGGATCAGGATCACAGGCAGAGGAATGGATGGAATCCTCCCAGGATGCTGAAGCAAACAGGGAACTGGTGAAGGAAGGGCAGGAAGAAACAGGAAGGGGCAGGAAGGGAGCAGAAAGGTGTTTGACCCTTGTGATCCCTCACATTTATACTGAGTATGAGGTGTATGGGATGGAATACTATGTTTGGTCAGTTCTGGCATCTATCTTGTCTGTTCCTCCCCAGAGGAGGGGTTCAGGTGGGACCTCTTTACTCCTTCTGCAGGGTAAAATGTTCCTCAGAGCTGAGCAGTGTCCTTGGCTCTGCACACCAGTGCCTGGCAGTAACTATAAACATCCAGTGTGATCAGTCCTAGAAGCAGACACTGTCTGAGAAACCTGCTGTTAATTTCAGCAAGTGCAGCTGCTTACAAGAAACTTAGCTGAAAGCAAAATTACAAACCAGAGAATCACCTTTATCCTGGCCCAAACCAGGACAGTGTGAGTATGTACTTTCTCACTGCGTGGGAACTAGTTCATGGGGACATCCCCCTTTCCAGGTAACAGTGCTGGTAAACAGAGATACAGGGGTGACTTCATCATGAAAGACTGGAGGAGGTTAGGTAAGCAGAGCCTCAGAAAAACAACTAATTTGTGTTCTATCACTAGTCCCATATTTTATAGATATCAGAGGAGAGCCTGGCAAGTTGGAGCCGAAGAAACACTGAAGGGTTTCTCTACTTCTGTTTTTCCTTCCCAAAGGTGGCTGCCTGGATCAATGAGAAGAACAGCATTGCCCAGGATGACAGCTGGAAGGATCCAAGCAATATGCAAAGCAAATTGCAGAAGCACCAGGCTTTCCAAGCAGAGATCATGGCCAATAGAAATCGCCTGGACACCATTAAATCTGTGAGAGAAGAGGGGTTATGGAAAGGGAAGGCAACTGGCATGACAACAGTTGCATGGCAACTCTGCACTCTGAGTTCAAGTGATCTCAAACAAGCAAGGGATGATCACTGTCCTTTTTTTTTTTTTTTTTTTTTTTTTTTTTTTTTTTTTTTGTCTCTCAGTAAATTTCAGTGGGCATTGGTTTCTTTCAACTTCTCTCTTCTTGCCCAGTGTGAACTTGCTATCTATAATCACTGCCTGCAATGGAAGGAGATGGGTGCTTCCCATGACAGATTCACTTCACAGTCCTTAGGGACTTCTTTCTGGGGTGAATGCCACTTTAACTCAACACCTTTTCCTTTCCAGCAGAGAAAATAGAGGACAGGATGCATGATTCCAACAAGTCAGATAAGATAAATCCAATAAGAAGGATCAAGAAGAGTTTTCAAGTTTTGCCTTTGCAGAGGCATGCTAAGTAGGAGAGATGGAGGGAAGTCTGACAAGCTTTGTCAGATACTTGGCAGCCTGCTGTGATCAAATGATGAGTTTGGAAGGACAGACTGTTAAGTGTTTATTGACTTTATTTTCAGTACAGTGCTTATGAGCTGTATTTTGCAGTAGATAACTAAGCATTAAAGGTAGATTCCCTCCTCAGATGCACCTGCATCCAGTCACATCCAGTACTCCAGGACTGTAGAACTCTCTTTTTTTTTTTCTTTGTTGCACACAGAGGGTCTACAAGGTGGATTTCAAGTTCTCTCTCTGAACTGAGCTGTTCTTAAAGAGTTGTTTGCACAATCTCTTTCTTACTATTTCTTAATGCCCTTTTCTGATTTTTTTTTTTCTTTTTTCTTCCCAGAAACAGCCTTAGTAGTTGCTCTCTAGAAGAGAATTACCATCTATGGCCTTAGTATAGCATCTTCCTCTGGCTGTACCTCCCTTTCCCCACTGAAAAATGTAGAAATGGCTCAGTTCAGCTTTCTACACCTACTGACTCTCCTACCTGATGGAGGTCTTTCTGTGCTCCACAGTTAAACACCTGATGCTTAGGGATAAGAAATGCAGATAGACTTTTATTACATAGTGCAATGGTAGAACCAAACTTGGTTAAAAGAGGTTTTATTCTGTCATACAGTGGTCCACTTGTATGAGATATTTCTCTCTCAACATGCAAGGAGTGGAATATAAAGGGACAGGTAGCTAAGCAATCTCAAACAGTGATCATAAAATGTGGTACATTACAGAAAAAACAAAAATGAGTGCTTTAAAATTAAGCTCCCTGACAGCTTTTGTGCAATGTAGCTGCTGCATGATGAAGATTCTTTTTACTCTTTGTCTTCCAACATTGCCTTCTAGCATTTCAAATAATTTTAGAGGCCAGAAAAACAGGAAAGTCAGTCCCTGCCCTAGTTTTCAACAAACATTTTTCCTTTATCTGTTTTTTATCTTTCTCTGCAGCCTTTATCTGTGACGTTGGGAAGTGATGGGTGCAGCTGGCCATTTACATAGCAGTACCAGTAAACTTTGCATATGGCAGAAAAAGTGATATATCCCAGTGCATTCAGCAACAGATTAAAACTGGATTGTTCTCACTGCTCTAGGAAGGGAAGAAGATGCTTCGTGAGAACCACTATGCCCCTGAAGCCATTCAGTCCAGACTACAAGAAATGGAAGAGCTATGGGAGGAACTGCTAGCAAGTTGCCAGGATAAATGGGCCAAGCTGCAGGATGCATACAAGGTAATACAGAGATGTCAGTGGTTGAGTCTTCTCAATTTCTGGAGACAGCACAGCTGCCCTGCTACACGTCTCACCTCGTAGTGTGTCACTTGATACAATCAGACCTGATTCCTCAAGACCATAAGAGCAAAGAAACTGTGAACTCACTAAGTGGAAACAGCAGGAGAACTGGAGATAACTATGAAGGGAAAAGTATTTGTAGGCTGTTTCCTTCTGCTTTCTGAAGTTTAGATCAGGATTCTGGAGAGGAATACTGTGGGAAAATGTGTTCACTCATATATGTCACCTCTCTGCATCTGTCCCAATGGCATCTTTTCTCCAACACATTGAGAAAGAAACCTAGAGCTGCTTTTCATCCTTTTAGATCCAGGCACGTGACTTCTCATGACTGTGATTTTAGCATGGGCTATCAGACACTCTGTGGGTATAAAATAGAGCTCTCCTTTTAAATGGTTACCTTGTAAGGTACTACCTTCATCATTTGCATTTGTGCAACATGAGTAAGGTTAGCTCTTAATGTTCTTTGAATCTGTTCTTGCATTAACTCTGACTGAATTCTCTTCATTTCAATCACTATCATATCTTGAAAGAGTTCACTGAGCACTGGGAAGCTCCTCTGTGTCTGTGAGTGATTCTTACTGAAAACGGCCAAGATTTTATTCTCAAATTGTCTGCCCTAAAGATTTAAATGACCTTTTCTTCCTGATTGTCCTCAGGGCCTTCATTTTCAACGAAGTGTGGAGGATATGGAGAAATGGTTGGAAGACATGGAAAATGAGTTGAAAGCACCATATAATAGCAATGATCTAGTGGTTTTGAACAGTCATCTGAAAAAGCAAGAGGAAATGGAGGAAGATATTGCTGGCCACAGGGACCGAGTGCAAGAGCTTGTTGTCACAGCTCAGCAGTTTCAGAAGGAGAAGCATTTCCTTGCTGATGAACTAGAAGAGAGAGTGCATCAGTTGGTGCAGAGGTGTGTGAGTGCTTCACCTGTCTCCATCTTTTTCTTATTTTTCTCAGCCTTCTTCTTCCCTGCAAATTTCTTATGCTTTCATCCTCTACAACTTTATGAAAAGAATGATGAGAAGAATGAAAATTCTGAAAAGAATGAGAAGAAAGATGCCAGGCAGAAAAGGACCTGGGGGCACTGGCTGACAGGTGGCTGAATAAGAGCCAGCAATGTGCACAGGTGGCCAAGAAGGCCAAGAGCATCCTGGCTTCTGTCAGGAAGAGTGTGGCCAACAGGAGAAGGGAAGTGATTGTGCCCCTTTACTCAGCACTGGTGTGACCACCCCTTGGATGCTGTGTTCAGTTCTGGGTCCCTCACTACAAGAAGGACATTGAGTTGCTGGAGTGAGTTCAGAGAGGGTGTCACGGTTTGACAGAGGGGTAACCAACCTGGTGAAGGGTCTGGAGAACAGGCCCTATGAGGAGAGGTTGAGGGAATTGAGAATGTGTCGTTTGGAGAAGAGGAGGCTGAGAGGAGACCTTATTGCTCTCTACAACTACCTGAAAGGAGGTTGTAGGGAGGTAGATGATGTCCTCTTCTCTTCAGTGAATAATGATAGGACTAGAGGAAATGAAGTTGCACCAGGGGAGGTTTAGACTAGATATTAGGAAGAAATTCTTTACTGACAGAGTAGGCATTGGAATGAGCTGCCTAGGGAGGTGGTGGAATCACCATCCCTGGGGTATTTAACAACCATGTAGATGAGGCACTTCAGGACATGCGCTAGTAAGTGATACAAATATTGATAGATGTATTATTTTTTATTGGGGATGGGTGTTGACAGTTGAACTTGGTGATCTTAGAGGTCTTTTCGAACTCTGAAAATTCTGTGATTCTGTGAATGTTTGGCATTCATTTCTTGTTTATCTGCAACCCTCATTGGGATCCCTTTAAAATCTGCAGATACAAAAGTCTACGTGATCCTCTGCAGCAGAGACGTGGGAATCTGGAGGCAAGCAGACTTCAGTACCAGTTCCTCCGAGACGTTGATGAGGAGCTGGCCTGGATTCATGAGAAGCTCCCCATGGCTTCCTCCAAGGATTACGGCCAATCCTTGGCAACAGTTCAGAGTCTACAAGAAAAGCACCAGGTAATGGATGTGAGAAAAATTCTCAGTCTCTAGAATCAAAGAGAGAACGTGGAATTCAATGTGCCACTGGTGCCTGCTGTGCTTTGACTAAGAGAAGTCATGATGCTATGCATTACTCTTATACTAGTCTAACAATGACATTTTTTGAAGGATACATCCATGCCCTGGCAACATGGGATTACATGTTGGTTGCTGTTGCAGCAGAGTAAGTCACACACCATTTGGTTTTCTGTGGACACATTGGCTCTTCCTGTGAACTGAGTTTAAAACCTATTTTGCCATAGGTTTGTAAAATAGATTTTACAAACCACTGTGCCTTCTGTTGTCAGGCAACAAATATCCTAACAAATATGCTTTGAAACTCTCAGTAAGTACATCAAGCCAGCTCATTGCTCAGATGTCTAAGGATGAATTGGCATCTCAAATGCAAATAAAACAGCAGCTACTTTCAAAATCAGCTTTTAATAAGTGTATCTCTTTGCAAACATAAGGTGGAAGAAAAAAAAAAAATCCTGCTAAGAGTTTCCAGCAGCTATTGATATGTAATGTTAGCAAATGTCAGCTCAAGAAAACCTGTGGAGAAAACCTGTGTAATGTGTGATATATAGAGAGATTGAGACAATAAGCCCAAGTATTTGGTGCAGTTTGCATGTCTACAACTAAGAATCTTAACTTACAAAAAATTTGAAATATACTCAGGTTAAAAAGTCAAGACTACTACAGATGACATATTAGGAAAGGGATGAAATCTCTTAAAAGGTTGATTTATCCTGTGTGTAATCACAATTTAGTGTAGAATTGTGATTTTTTTTTAAATACAACTTCCAGAATACTTCTGAGTAATACCCATGAGTATATTTTTAGTAATTTGCACCTTCTCAGTATTTGGTGCAATTCTCATATATGTAAAAACAAAGTTGCTGTTGGCAACTTTGAGATGAACACTAAGAACAAAAAGCTTGTTTCATCATGACTAAAAACATAAATGTTGTTATGTGTGCAATTACTCCAAGAATTATCACCTGATTGACATGGTAGGGAAGTAATCAGGCTCACAGAAGAAAGGAATGTTCTTCCTGCCATTTTGCTTCTTATTCTCCTGGAAGCAGGATTAAAAGTCAAGCTTTGGACTCTCAGTCTTTTAGTAGCTTGAATCTCTACACCATTTTGTTGTTTTGGGGGTTTTTTTAATGTTGGTTTATAAGCAAACAAATGTCAGAAGTTTCATAACAGTCAAGAATTTAATATACTATTCGTTCCACCCTCTTTTTTTTGTCTTAATAAGTCAGGTTCGTAAAATTCCTTGGTTTGTTACCACAAAAGAGATTGTGCATGAAATGGATCAACCTAAACAAAACAAACCAAAACCAATACCAACACAAACCAACTAACCAACTGAACAAACCAACCATCCTGTCTTGCCAAACTGCATTTACACACAAATGTAATGTGCATACACACAGCTGCTTGGCTTGGAACAGCTTGCCCTCACTGCCACCCCATCCCCCTTTTCTGTTTTCTTTAATTCTTGTTATAGATTAAGCACTGTGAATACATCTTCCTAAATGTCCAACTCAAAGATGTCCCTCATGCTTCTAGCTTATTATTAATACACAGTGCTAGATGTTTTATAATCTTGGCTACTTTGTCTTCATTCTGTTTGAGTCAGATAAGGTCTCACTTTTCGACAAGATCGTGCCTGTCTTGAATATTAGGGGGAAGATGAAGGCAAGATTAGAAGCAGAGTTCTTCTCCAGCCAAGCCTGAAAAGTAGCTGAAAAAAGTAGCTCCTCTTCTCAGAAAGGGCAACTTTTCTCAAATGACACAGCAGTGCAGTCGAACTCTGAAACTCCCTGTTCCAGAGTTAGGAAAATAAACAGACCAGTTGTAAAATGGTTTGTCTGTGCTCAAGGTGCTCAGGCACAGGTAGCCACGGAATGACCATCTGCCCACAGACAAACTGATGGCCTGGCCCTTCCCCATCCAGGCAAATATTGTATGAGAGGATACATCAAGGTATGCGTATGGGTTTCAAATCTACCAGTCTGTGAAAATTAATTTCAAGTAAAGTCCTTGAGAACTGGTTGAAGTAGCTTTCTTCTCTTGTTGTGTGCTTGCACCTGGCTGTTATGCAAAGCCTCATCTTCTACAAGGGTCTTGGCAAATGATAAATACTGATAAGCAGGCAAATTCATTATTCTTCCCTAGTCACATTTCAGTTTAAGAAACACCATGTCACTGGGTGAAAGTTGATATATTTCAGTGGAATATATATATATATATATATATTTATTTTTTTTTTGTCTGTCTGTCATTTTACTCTTTACTCTTTCCAGAATTTGGAGAATGAGATAAGCAGTCGGGATGCTTTGATCAAGGCAGTGCTCAGTACAGGGCAGAAATTGGTAAGGGGAGGTCACTCAGCCTCCCGCAAGATTATGGAGCATCTGAAAGAGCTTGAAACTTCTCTAGAGACTTTGAAGGCAGCGACTCAAGAGAGGAAACAGCGTCTCATGCAGTCATATGAGGCCCATCTGTTCCTGAATGAGGTAAAGATGGTTCATGAGAGACGTATTTTGGTCTTCCTTTGCTTAAAAGAACAGATATCTATATTGTTGAATGGATGCAAGTGCTGAGCTTGGAGCAGAATTCATCCTCTCTTCATTTTTCATATCTGGTAGATATGGATACAGTGCAGAAGTAACAATTACTTTTCCAACTAACTGCAGTGATGGATAAATATATAACCTTAATTATTGGGTTCTGGGTGTACATTTTTTTGAAAAGAGTCTGCTATATTGCATTACAGGAAGGCACCTAAGCTGCTGTGTTCACTGATGGGCACCATTGCTTTCCAGTTTTATCTTGACCTAAATCACAACTGTGTTCATGCTCATCCCTGTATTTTATACAGCTACTGGAAGTGGAGGCATGGCTGGCAGAGAGGACCTTCATTCTGGATACCTCTGATTATGGGAAGAATGAAGAATCCACACAAGCTTTACTTCGTAAACTTGAAGCTACCAAGCTGGACATGGAGGGTTTCAGGCCCCGGATCAAGAAAGTACAGGAGACAGGTGCCAGCTTCATAAACAAAGCCAGCCCAGAGAGG
This sequence comes from Florisuga fusca, assembly GCA_038090715.1. NCBI lineage: Eukaryota > Metazoa > Chordata > Aves > Apodiformes > Trochilidae > Florisuga > Florisuga fusca. The sequence goes on along the minus strand of JAAWXA010000028.1, from coordinate 6,038,584 downwards.
TAGGAAAGTGAAAGCAGGCTTCTGCTCCAGGTCTAACAGAAACGCCCAGAGAATGACAATAGAGAAAAGTTCAGCCTTCAGTAGCTGTTTTATGGCTGGTTCATAAATATAACTTCAGGGGACATCAGTCCCTCCTTCACCACCATCACACACACTCAGGTCACAAAAAGCTTCATTATTTTTTTAATGTTTTCATTACTCTTGTTTTTTTAACAAATGGCTAACTAGTGCAGACCAGCTTCTTTGTCCAGTGTCTTTTGCCATGAACTGTCATCTAGTTCTCATTTGCCACAAAGGTTCAAAAAACACCGTTCTGGGGGAAAAAAAAATCAACATTCTTGGCAATTCATTGGTTTTCATTGCCAGTTTTCTTCTTTATCTGTGGCAGAGGAAGTGAGAAGAGCAGTCACTCATACAAGATACTTTCATTTCCTGAAATAGCTGGTTTTAATGGCTTGGCATTTTTAATGGCTGTGTGATGTTATCTTGTTTCTCCTGTTTTTCAAAGGTGTTGCAAATTCAACCTGTCAAAAAAGTCAGCGTTAATAAAGAACAGTAAAACAAAGACATACCTTCTGATTCTTGTTCTTTGCAGTCCAGCCATACTTTCAAAGCTCCAGGGGATCCTAGCAGACTATCAGTCTCTCCTACAGAAGGCTGAGACCCAGAGAAAATGCCTGCAAGAACAATTCCAGCTCTATCAGTTTGAAAGAGAATTCCAGCTGGTGGATGCATGGCTTTCCAGTAAACAGTCTGTAGCAGAGTCCGACAACTATGGGCAGGACTTAGATGATGTTGAGGTAAAAAAAACCAAAAAGTATTGTATGTATTGTGTAGTAACACAGGAATATACGTGCTGCAATTTTTGTGGAGGTGCTGACAGCAATAAAAATCTAAGCAACACAATGCTCTCATATCCAGGGCTCTCTGAGGTACCCTCTTCCAGCAGAAAAAGCAGGTGCCCCAGAAGGTTAGCTTTTTCTTGGAATAGGGTGAGGTCAGCACATTTCACTGCTGGCCCTGGCTGGGATGGAGTGTTCACACCTCTGGCTGCTGATTTCAACAACAAATTTCTCTTCAGGGTACATAATGCAGAGAGGCAGAACTTAGTGTCCACTCCTCAACAACTGCTTCATGTGCAGGCAGACAGAGGTTATGTTTCTCAGCTTTTGATCTGGGCAGCATGGGATTGTCAGGATGTGAGTGATTTTTCTCTGTGACATAAACCATGAAGTGATCAAAACAAGAGATGCCTTCTTCTGACTCCAGATCACCTAGGTTTATCAACTCACCTGCACTTGTAGATTGCAATTCATAGGTTTTGTATGATACAGCACAGAGAAAGTGATTTCTTCTGTCTCTCTCATAGAAGCAGGCAGGAATTCTTGTATCTAAATCCATGTCCTGATTTATCCCACAGGTGCTGGAGAAAAAGTTTAAAGACTTTGTGAATGAGGTGAAACCTCTGGGACATACCAAAGTTGTTGCCTTAAATGAGTTAGCAGCTAAACTAGAGAAAGAGGGCCACAGCAAGATGGACATTATTCAGAAGAGAACAAAGCAAATCAATGAGACATGGGAGAAACTATGCCATGCCATCCAGACAAGGACAGAGGTAGGAACATGTGAAAAACTGGGGCATTGAATTCCTTGCAGCTTCTTGTATCCTTCCTTTCCCAAATCAATGCATTGCTCATGTTTGAACATAAGGTTTATAAGACCAACAGGTATATTCTGTTCTGTTCTCCCTTGATCTATTTCCCTTTATAGCTACTGCTTACCCTACTGTTCCTGACAAGGTTTATACTATATGTATATCAGCCTGTGGTAATTCTGTTTTCCTTAAATCACTGCTTAGCTCTGGTTTCTTGAAAAACTAAAGAAATCTAACAATTTCCCAACACTAACAGGAGGCCAGCTCTGGCACTCATAGTTCTCTTTCTTGAACTGCTTCAGCTTATTAAACAAGATAAAAATTCTCCAGATTTTTTGCTGAGTTGGTTACTTGAGCTCAAAGAAGAGGTATGGGGGAGAAGGTGGCAGAGAACACAGAGCCAGAACTGCTCCCTCTTGGCAGCAGCAAGCTGTGAAATCAACTCAGCCCCTCTCATGAAACTGCAGTCACGGATGTGTTTGGAATAGCAGAGAGGCCACACAGAACTCAGCATTTTTGTTTGCTCCCAGGAGAATGTAAAATAACTTCTTTTTTCAGTACTGTCCCATGCATATTTTGCCTACGAAGTAGCTCGATCCCTGTTAGTAGCAGTAAATGCATAATAGTTGCTAATATATAGTTTTAATGTAAAATAGTATTAGAGTATTTTTTAACTCTCTCATTTCAGAAAACCTCATTTTCACTTCACTCCTTTTATTTTCACAGTTTGCAGTGTAGGCCTCTATTCAAAGCAAGTTTTTTCAGACACTTCTGGTGGTTGAGAGAGGGGCAGTTCATGTTCTCCATGTTGATCACTCATCTTACCCATGGAAAAATGCTCTTTGGAGACATATGTTTCTTTCCATTGATAAAGTGATCTTGGGAAAAACAGCTTAGCCTGAACACTTCACTTTCAGGTGACTTATTTAGGAAGGTTTTTCACTCCCACTCTTGTTCAATCTGAACTATATTGAGACATATTAGGATTCCCCTTTTTTGTGCAGCAAACATGAAAATAGTCTTACCATTCAATTGTTTCTTTATTCCAGAATCTAAGAGCAGCCCTGCAAGTTCACCAGTATGATCATGACGTGGATGAAGTAAAGGGATGGATGCAGGAGAAAGAGGCAGTAGTAGATATAGAAGATTATGGATATGATCTTCCAGGTGTACAGACACTTCTCAGACAGCTTGAGGGAGTAGAGGTAAGGGGATCTGTCATGGAAGCAGTGGCAGAAAAACATAACTGGCAAAAAAAAAAAAAAAAAAAAAAAAAAAGGATGTAATGATATGAAATCCTCTCAAGTGCTTTGTGTGCAGGACAAAAAAGATAAATTTATTGCACCTTGAAATATTCTTTGTTCTTCACAGAAGGTGGCCTTTCCATCCTGTTTTTAAAATTATTAAAATTTATTAATGTTATTTAATATTTAATATTAATATTAAATTATTAATGCTTTTGCTTCTAAGGATGAGCTTATTTTCTAAAATCTATTCTAAACTGTTATCATAATTGCAAAGATGTAATCTGAACCACAAGAGATTGCAGCTTTACACTTACAAAAATAATGTGTCACATCTAAAGAAGCTTTTTTGATGTTTGATGATGAGTATTAAAAAGCATTAGGAAGAAACTGAGAGGAAAAGGCTTGACAGAGTCATATTTCCAGGCACTGCAGAGTCAGTGGCTTGAAAAGATGTGCATCATTTTAAAATCTGCTCCTGACAGATGAAAGCAGTGACTTGGTCTTACAATTTATTCTGTCTCTGTTCCAGAGAGATTTAGGAGCCATCATGAAAGAGCTGGAAAGGATCCGGGGAGAGGCTTGGCACCTCAGCCTCACATACCCTCAAGTCAAGGAAAACATCATGGAGAGACTGTCAGATGTGGATGGGTGCTGGGAAAACCTGGACAAGAAGTTTCTAGAGAGAAAGGCAAGACTGAGCCAGGCAGAACAAGTCCAGCTCTACTTCAACGACTGCAGGGAGCTGATGTATGTGTATGGCTTTGGCTTTGGGCCTTATTTCTTGTCTTTCCCATCCAGGTTTTTCTAAATTATACCTGTCAATGATTTGACTCCTGTCCCAGGTGCTCTGCAGCTTGCTTCCTTCTCTTTGTGTACACTTTAGGGAATTTGTCACACATCAGAGCTGACCATGGCACTCCAGCACAGTGAGCATGACAAACCCACATTCTGACACATTTTCCTAGATGGTCCTGGAGAATTCAGTCACTCTGGATAGACCTGGGAGTCTCACAAGTCCAACTGAAAATTCTGATGATTTTGTGGGAAGATGGGAGAAGTTTTGCTAGATACTCAAGTAATTCGTACACCTGAACAGACACCAGTGCCAATTTTTCTTAGAGTCAAAGCAGCTACACTAAAGCCGAAGTGCTGAGAGCCTTTTGGACACATGTATTTAATTGTGCTCCTATGCACATACTCTTCTGTCCATTCTCTGTTTTTTTTTTTTTTTTTTTTCCTTTCTTATTCTGAATTAAAACAAAATGCTAAATGTTTAAAACATCTAGAAAAAATCCTTTTAAAAAAAGATATATGTCTTAAAAAAGAGCTATATGTCTTATTTTGTTTAAATCCATCATACCAAAGTTTCTATAAGCAGATGCTTGATGTAAAATTGAAATAGATAATGGAAATATGCTAGACTCAAAATGGCAGACCAGCATTAGAACACTATACTTTGTCAATTTAATGTCATTTTCATCAAAATTGATGTATTTTTGATGAAAACTGTGAGTTTTTAAACAGAATTTTTCAAAGAATAAGCATGGACATTTTTAGATCAGTGTAGTTAGTGAAACAGTTTATCTATGACTGGAGTAGAAACACAAAGACAGCAAAGTGATTACCACTGACTGTAAATTGGACACTTACTGTGCTAAGGGACAGATCCTGAGCTTAGGTAAATTAAGATGCATTGTTTTATGCCAGTTGAGGCTCATGGAACAGAAAATTTTCCTTAAATAGTACCTATTCATATGCTTCTTTGCATGAGTGCTGTGTATACATACATGTGAAGCTCTTTCAGGCATGTTTTCACATGGATACCTGAAAGTCTCTGTGTCCCTGTACCATGCATGAAAGTACCATGAATGTGCAGAGCCTACACATGTGCAGTTACAGTTCCTTTTAGGAAAACTTCATAAATCTCTTTGTATTTTCCTATTGTATCCGCAGCCACCGGATGTGCACCTTCCCGAGTATCCAGTAGACTGAGATTCCTTCTGAGACCTTGAAAGGTTTTTTGAACTCTGCTTTTAACTACTTTTAACTCTAGGGCCTGGGCCAACGAGATGCATGCACTAGTGATATCTGAGGAACTGGCAAATGATGTCCTGGGAGCTGAGCTTCTGATCAAACGCCACGAGGAATACAAGCGTGAGATAGAGAAGCAGTGGCTAAAATATGAAGAAATGCAGAGAGCAGGAGGTGACCTGATGAAGAATGGACATTTCATGTCTGCAGAGGTGTGTTGATAAGTTAAATATTCTATACACAATAGAGATCACAGAAGACACTAAGCAGACAGGAGTTGTAGCTTTGTTTATCTTCCAAAACAGAAGAACTGGGCAGGACCATCAGGTTCTCTACTATAAAATGCTGTAGGCTTTGTGTGACATGTAGAAAAAGAAAACAGTGTTTGAAGTTCCTGCTCCTCTAAAAACTCATTTTGAAGCTGACCTTATGGTCCAGTCACTGAACAGATCCAGTCACTTCATGGATTTTGGCAATGTTGGGGGTAGGGAGGTATTTCTATTCCACAGAAAAGATGTGCCACATAAATGAGATTTTAGCATTTAATTATGCAAGACCTAGGATAAAATACATCCCAGTGCAATCAACTACAGGATGGAGTGATGTCCCTGAGTACACCAGAAGATAAGTAATTCTTCAGATATGTTATAGAGCTAAAAGGGAAAGAATGTTAAAATTTCTGTGATCCCATAATCTGTAAATTTAGGCTTTGACCTTTGCTATGGTCACAAGCTTGTCTTGATACTTTCAGTAGATCCAGAAATAACACCATCAAAAATATCTTCAGAATTTATGCAAGATTACAATACTTCTATTGTAGAAAGAATCAGAAAATTATCATACTTTGGGTCTCTCCATCACTGCCTTGCCATAAATGGGTGGATTTGATGAAGCTTCTGCTTCTCTCTCATTCTATAACACACACATTGTCTCTGTGTAAAGTTTCATCATGGAAAAGCATCTAGCAGAACATTGGAGATAAGAGTATGCAGAATGTGCATACCATTATAATATGTATATTACACGGGTGGGTATAGAACATGGGCTAAATGAGTTCAAGTAAGAAAAAATGAGGACGCAGGTATCCTTTCTGAACTATAGTAACACCACAAAGTTATCTGAGAGGTCATATTCGGGCTCATGAGGGCAGCTTACATGTTAGTTGGCTGTCACACTGAAGTCTAATTGTCTTTTTCACCTCCTGCTATTGTCAATGTTATTTTTCTAGATTGAAGAAAAACTGTTCGAGCTGTCAGAGATGATGAAGAAGGTAAAGGAGAGCTGGGAAATGAGGAAAGAGTTATATGAAGAAAACTGGGAGATCCAGTTGCTCCGCAGAGAACTAGAACAAGCAGAAGCTTGGCTGGCTGCCAAGGAGAGCTTTCTTTCAGATCCTAGCTATGGGGTGAGTAATGCCTCTGAGCACATATAGAATGCTTGCCACATGTTCCAGCTCAGGCCTGAAGTTAATCACAGTCCAAACCACTGCATCCTTGAGATGACAAAGGGCAGAAGCTCTGCCCTCTTACAGAAGTGAGCCAAATTGCTGCCTTTTACATGGTAATGGGCTCCAGGAGATGGTGGTTTCCAGGGGGTTGAAGAATGGGGGGAATGACAGAGCATTTTTTTCACATATAGTAAGATAACTCACAAAGGGATCAACGTTCCCTGTCAAGCTGAGAGCTTCTTGGAAAGGAAAAAATGTTTTTCCTCACCTTCTGTTGGGCAGTAGAATGTTTTAAAAAGATGACAGCTAGCTTGTGAATTCCTGCTCAAGCACCAGCATCCACAGTTTTGTTTTCTTCTTGTTGTTGACTGTTTCCTGATCACTGATAAGACACCAAAACAATGTGATAAATTCGCAGACAGCAAGACAGAGGGTTATGATCCATGTGTTGTAGGGCAGGAATATACTCTGTATCTATCACAAGGTGGAATCCAAGTACTGGATCTCTATGTAAACAGCTAGAGTTGGAAGCCATGGCTTCACAGAAAAGAAAAAAGAAAAAAAAAAAAAAAGTTGATATTTGAACTCTTTTTCCACGTACAGCAGACTGCAAGCTACAGAGTTAAAATTAAATGTAAATTAAGATTTTTCACACACTTGAAAAAGGTGTTTAGATATTCAACTACAAAAAACTCAGAATCCTCATATAGCCAAATAGAATGGGTAAATCTGAAAATCTTGGGCATAATCTCTTCTGATGGAGCTGACTTTGAACTTGTGTGTCTGATAATTTTTCCATTCAGGATTCAGTGTCTGAAGTAGAGGAATTGCTGAAGAAACACCATGATTTTGAGAAGATGCTTGCAGCTCAGGAGGAGAAATTTGCTCAGCTCAGCAGGAAAACTAAGGTGTGAAGTCAAAGGTTGATGAGATATGTATGAGATAAGAAAACATTGGTCCTTGAATGTTTGGTGACTCCATGTAAGAATGAACACCTGTGCTGAGAGGGAGTAAAAGAGTGACCAAAGCTGAGATACTGCTGATAGAGCAGCTGAGAATGGGACCTTTATGTGGATCAAAAGAGTCCAACTAGATTACAAAAGCTCTGGGAAAGAAGTGGGAGCTGTCTTCTGACAGAAGCAGACAAAAAGGTGTGGGGTGTGCATCTCTGTGTGAGACACAGGGTGATCCCTTGATACAGTGATGGAGAGATCTTGAGTCCACCAGGATTTCAGTAGGGAACTGGAGCCACCTGACAGTGCTGGAGTATAGCAAAGGACTGAAAATAAGAGAGACCAAGGCAGAGAGAGACCTTTTTTTCCTTCATCATCAGAGTTCTACAAAGGATTCTATACGGTACCAGCGTTATTACCTCTGATATCCTGGGGTTTTTTAAATTTTTTTCCTGAAATAACAAACAAAACATAATTTTTTTGTTTAGCATTAGGTTAAATATTAGCTTAGCTGAGTCTGCTTTTTGTTTAGGGATTTGAAAATTGGCTAAGTGAAGGGATGAAGATCATCCACTCACAAATTTTCCCTGAGAACACCCCTGGATGCTGTTCCTATGACAAACTTAAAGAAGCAGTCCCACAGAAGAGAAGTATAGTTTCTCTAGAGCTTGCTAAAGACTGCCTCTACAGAATTTAGCAAAGGCAGGCTTCAAAGGATTTGAGATACCATCAGTATTCATGGTTCAGGGAACAAAACAGTGCTCAGCACATGGAATTAAATTCAGTTCTAACTCAATTAAATGCTAGGAGATTGTGTATTTGAAAAAACATTCATGCTTAAAATAAAAAAGAAACTTAAGTAAGTACCCATGAATACAATGAAGGCAATTCTAAAAAATGTGATACTTGTGTCCTACAGAGGGAGATTAATCTTCTGAAGCAAGTGGACACAGAAGAGAGTGAGCAGAAGGAGAAAGGCAAAATTGTACGGGTTCCATCTCTAAAAAGAAAACCATCTGACAAAAGGAATCCACCACCTAAAGTAATGGAGATAAGGAGCACAACACCACTGTCATCTGTGCCCTTACCCAGCCTGTCCTGGAGGGCCCCACTTGAAACTGTTTTCTCCCCCATTGAAAAGTCTCCATTGCCATTCCAACAATTTATTCCTGGAGGAGTCCCAGAAATGTTCAGCAACAAAACAGAAATGGAAGCTGAGGGGGGGCCCAGTGAGATTACCACTCCACCTACACCAAAGACATTGGCTCCAAATGCTGCATCTTTAGATAATCACAGTTCTTCAAGTTCTCCTTTATCTCCTGCCCCCATAAGCCAGCAAAGCAGCAGCAGTTTGCCAGAATCAGATGCCACAAGCCTTTTACCACCTCAGGAAAAAACTGTTAAAGACTCCTCTTTCTCCAGCCTGCAGACAAAACTAATGGCAACTCTTCCTGAGCCTGGCCAAAGATCACTTGATAAATCACCACATTTACTGCTATCTAACTCCTCTCTAGAGAGATTAGAGAACACATCTTTGGTAAGTCCCAGGGATTCCTGGCTCTCTCCTCACAAAACTCCTATCCTGTGTTAGTCAAGGTAAGGAAATATAGTAAGTTCTGTATGAAAGTCACAAAGAACACTATACAGTGGGCATTTCAGTGGATATACTCCTGGATCCAAACAGCAAGAGGTGCTTTTGCAGTTGGTGCATTTTCCAGAAACGATTGTTGACTTAGGTATAGCTTGAAACCATTTTTAATTTGCTCAAGCTATGTTTCAAGTCTTGAAAACTGTATGGATTTCTGGTTTTCTGTCCCAAACTAGAAGTTATTCATGCTCATCAGAGCACTTAACAAGAACCAGCAGAAGAACTTTGCCTCAACAAAGAGGCAAAACTGCTGACTTAACCATACCCCCCGTGTGAGGCAGTGGTGCAAAGTGTCCACTGATTTTAGAAGTCAGAGAGAGGCAGGATGTAGTGGCACCCTGGTCAAAGAGCTGACCTGGTGCAAGACTACAACCAGCAACTCCTGTTTGCTCACCCTGGAAGGAATTGTACTTCTACCTTATGGACAAGTAAAAATTTTTGTTTCTCACACACCCAAGTGTGCTAGTACAACCAAATACATGTTGTGCCTCAGAATTATTGCAGGGGTGGTATAAATAACTCTAGTAAATTAAGTTGTGAATTGTATTTAATACTATAAAAATAGTATTTGTTAATTAATACACCTAGAAGTATGTGAATTCTCTTCATTTAAAGAGTGCATCAGAGATGTAAATGCAAAGACAGAAATATTTCTTCCTCCATAGAGGTTACATGTGATAATTACTGTAGAAAGTGCTGAAGAGTTCCACTCTTTAACATTTATAAACCTGTTCTAGAGCCCATATTTTATTTTGGGAGGAAAAAGTACTGTAATTAGTAGAGTCTGTTTTCAGCTCTTTGAATTTTACTTCGCCAAGAGAGAATGTGAGTATATATATATCTGTATAAAATCTGTATATATATGTGAAGCTGTGAGTATAAAGGCCAGAGACAGCACAGATCTGTGTGAAATTTATCTGAAAGGCCTTCAGAAATCATAACATATGTTTAAGGGGCATTTCAAAGTTTAGCAGCAATGTTTCTGTGTGTCTCAGGTTTCTGCAAGTCTCCAGCAAATGGAAGGATTCCTAGAAAAGAGAGACCAGATTCTTCCAGGAAGAAAACAGGTAAAAACAAATGGCATCACTCTGGGTTAATTCATCTTTCTTTGAGTTATATAGTCCAGATCTGGTCTGCCTTCTTTGGGATAAACTCTTGCTGAGGAGGAGCTCAGGACTAGAGGTTACCACTGACTCTGACAGTACCTGATCAAGTCCTTAAGAGAAAGAGGCACTGGAATTTTTGCCTGTCATGGGAATCATGCAGAACATAGTCTATCTACACTTAATAGATTTATGAAACAGAGCCTAGGCTGTATGAACAATTTAATTATGTTCTCTTGATTATAAATACAGGTTTCAATATATCAAGTGAATCTGGGGGGGAGAGGGGGGAGAAATCAACATTTTAAATTAAAATACAAGCTTCAAGACTATGTATGAGATGGTTGGCAGAGGAAGCCCTCATTCCTATGGTCCAAATTTTTCAGGATTTCTAATTATGCCAGAAGAGAATTAAGGTTTCTGCTTATATTTCAATAAGTGTTTTATCTAATCCAGAAATCTAAATTCTAATCCTGGGAAAGAATATCACTTCAGGTCAAATGATCAAAACAGCTTGCACCATGTCATGTCATTTGTTTAGTCCTGACTCACAGAGAGTGAATAACCTGAATAACCCACACCAGAAACTACAGCTGGTCATGTTTTATAGGAGATAATCATGATGAAGAGAGCTTCCATGGTTGTAATCTGAGCAGCTCCTGGCATCCTGTGGAAGTTGAATATGAAAGATTTAATTACTCAAATAAAATATATAGCTGAAAGATGGATTTTTATTTTTTTTTTTCATTTCTATTCATGTAGCCAGACTCAAGGTCTTGGAAATCTTTCTACGTAAAACTTGAGGGACTGAAGCTTGATTTCTATAATGATGAAAAAGAAGCATCTGAGGTAAAGTGGTTTGGGGTTTTTTTTAGCCTTCCTAGTAATGTCTGTGTTTACCCAAGTAAAAATGCATTTAAAAGAAAGTAGAGTTACATTTTCTTGGGTTTGGGGCTGAGGAAATCTGTTCTCTTTCAAATCTCAGCTGAGTGAAAAATTCAGCAATTTTTTAACTGGTTAAAAAAATTAAATTGGTTTTAAAAAATTTAACTGGTTTTTAAATTTTTAATTTTTATCCTCAAGCTAAGTATTTATCTATGAATTGCCTTCAAGATATGATGCAATCCCATTGTTCCTCTGGGATTCTTCCTATTCAGTGATCCCAGTTATAAAGTCAGAAGCAGGAAAAGATTGTATGGATGTGTAGTCAGCCTAATCGTTGGTTTGGAACTGAATACTGGCAGAAAAGGTGCAGGAGACAATTTGTTTTCATTTCCTCTTCCTTCAGAATGTATCCACACTCCTGTCTCTCAACATTCCTGGTGCCAAATGTGAGAAGCTGGTAAATTACATCAGGAAGGAGAACGCTTTCATGTTGAGGTGAGTCTGATGGAGAAGTGCACTAAATAAAACCTACACAGCTACAGTCACCTAAGACTTTATAGAGCTGTAACTGAGGTGTCTTACAGTGCTTACCCAACCCATAAGGACAGAAAGTACAAGGAAAGAAGAATTAGAATTCATCTTCTCCTATTTTTATTTACAGGCTGAGAGATGGGGCAGAGTATTTCTTCTCAGCACCTTCTCACATACTGATGGAGGACTGGCTGCAATCACTACAGAATAATATAGGTACACTCTCACTTCCTTCAAGAATGAACTGCATTTTTAGCAAGTGATGGGGGGGAAAAAGGGAAAATCATAAGGTGTCCTTAGTCTGGGACATCTGGGCCTGTCCTGTTTTTGCCTCTGTTAAACAGGAGTACACAAGTCCCCTGCCACCCTGCGGTGTAATGGCCTGGCAGGAGAAGGGCTAAGGTGACTTGCAAAGGACTCTTTCAGTTGTACTGTACTGGCTGGCATCACATTCCCAGGTTATTCCCAGGAAGGAGCCTTTCCCAAGGGCTGCATTCATTCTTTTATTAAGGAATTGCTTTGGAATCTTGATCAACAGCTTTTTTCGTAAATCAAGATCTCTTTCCGGACACCTCCCTAGGCAGTTGGGCCAGATTTCTCTTCCCTAGGCCAGATTTCCCTTACTGGAAGGAAAATCAGAGCACACTGATGTTTCAGAGAAAATTAATTGATTGATTGATTGATTGAACTGATTTCAGAGCAAATTGAAATTCTGCACCCAGAAATGGCAAGCTCTGCCTCTAACACTACTTCACAAGACTTCTATTTGTGTTCTTCAACTTTTTAGGATACAGTAACAGATCCCACTTCTCAGCAATGATGCAGCCTTTGATTCCTAACACAGAGACCTCCCAGGCAAGACTGTGGGACTTTCCAGACAGAGACTCTGCTGAAAGACTAAGTGGCAAGAGCTCACTCCTGAGGTAGGGGCTCTGTGATGCAAGGCTGAGCAGACATCAGTTCTGTGCTTAGGTAGCATTCACCTGTAAAGACACAGGTAAAAAAGTCCCTCTCCTTTGGTCACTAATCCAGTAAAACACACTATTCTTGAGTATGGCCCTACCTTAACTGATTTGTGTCATTCATTATCTGCTACAGAGAGTTTTTAAAAATAGACCTCTCTATAGCCAGCTGTACCCTGTCTGTGGGTGGTGACTGAAAATTGGGGCACCCAGAGGAACTCTTCTGTCATCTATTTTAGATGCCAAAGTTACTGAAATAAAGTATCTGAGCTGAAAAATGTTACTTGTATGCTCAACAGAGAGAGATTTGTTCCAGCAGATGAGGGAATCAGAGCAGGAGTCTGCAATAGGTGCTTTGGATTTTCCTCTGAACATTCTCTCCAGAAGGATCTGAAAGGAGCACAGGTTCCTAATTCAAGGAGCCAAACCAGTTGTCTGAAGTTGTACTGTTTGAATACTTTCCTCAAAGGCTATTTTAGGAATCCAAACACAGACATGTAAAATACAGCCACAGCCAACTTCAGAAATTCAGCCTGTAGTGTTGTTTTTTGTTTTGTTTTTTTTCATTTGGAGTCCATAATAGTCTTCAGGGCTATGATGTGATATCCTGGATCTTCTGCCTGGTAGATTTTGGTTGCTGAGCCAGATGACTAACAAGATCTCAGGTATACACAGTGATTTAACTTCCCTTAGACTGTACCTGATTGTCTGGTGATGCATGTTGTTGATAGGAGAACACCTTCCTTCAAAATCAAGCCGGAGAGAGAGTCTGCAGAATTCTCCAGAGATTTTAAGGAAGATGGGACTGCAGAGTCATGAGGTTCCATCACCACTCAAAGCCTAGAACAAAGTGGTAATAAAGCAAAACTACTTCCATCTCAACTAAAAGCTGGAAAAGAAAAATGACATTTCCTTCAATGAATACCAGACCCTTCACTGTTGCATCTCCAGCACCACCAGCCCTCTGTAAATGTATTGATATTTTTTAAGATAATCACTACCTTTGGAATTTTAATTATGTATTACATCTAGTAAAGCCATTAAATATCACTAAACAGGACTGCATCTGGTATAATTTTGTGTACAGAACTCTGTCAATTGTCATATTACCTAAGGGATATCTTCTCCAAGTTAGCACCAAGAAGACCAGAGGGACCTCTAAGCCAGACAGCTCAAGTGAAGTGACTCTGTGAGAGAAATATTTTATTTTTACAAAACATTAAGCAACCATTCCCTGACTGTTTGACAATTCTTTCTGGATGAGATTACTGAGGGGGGGGATAAAATCCTGCAGTGTTACTCATTTTTAATGCAATCTGAAATTAAAATCACAGATTGTTAGGGAGTGGAAGGGACCTCTAGAAATCATCTCATCCAACCCCCCTGACAAAGGATCACCTAGGGAAGGTCACACAGGAACTCATCTGGGTGGGTTTTGAAAGGCTCCAGAGGAGGGAAGGTGCTTCACCCCTCTGAGCATTTTAGTGGCTCTCCTCTGGACACACTCAAGGAGCTCTATGTCCTTCTTATGATGAGGACTTCAGAACTGGACACATACTCTGGGTGGGGTCTCACAAGAGCAAAGTAGAGGGGGAGAATCCCTCAATCAGCTCTCTGTGCTTCCTTTGATGCAGCCCAGGACACAGTTGGCTTTCTGACCTGCAAGAGCATATTAACAGCTCATGTTAAGCTTCCAGCCCACCACCACCCCCAACTCCTCCTCAGTCCTTTCTCCTCCCAACCTGTACTCATGCACGGGATTGCAGAACCTTGCACTTGGCCTTGTTGAACTTGATGCAGTTTGCATGAGGCCACTTCTCAAGCCTGTCAAGGTCCCTCTGGCCTGCAGGGCTTTTTCTGGATGAAATGATCTCATTCCTTTCACAACACCTTGTTGCATTGGAAACTAGACAGCAAGTCGATAGTATAAACTGGGAGAGGGGGACAATCATCTGATCACAATGGAAGCAATTTACAGAACAGAGTAACCATCATTTTCAGAAATTGAACTGTAACAATCCAGGTGGCCAGAGCTTCAGGAGGGTAAAAGACTTCAGGCTTTAAATTGTTCGAGCTTGACAGTGACAAATGAGAGGAATTAAATGCTGTCAGGGCTTGTCAGTCACACCAAATTGCATTACTGCTGTCTTAGATGGGATCAGACTAATAACTGCACCCTGATCCCCAGTCTCCACAGAAGAAATATAATTGCACTTAAATTCTTTGTCTCATCTTATGATGTTTTCATGCTCTACTTTTGCCTGCAGGTCCTGACATAAAGGACCTGTTGAACCAGCTGTGCAGTTAGGGAAGCTTCAGCATAACAGAATTTTTTTTTTTTAGTGCTCTGAATGGCACTCGGGAAGTCACAGCTACTGAACACAAGCAGGAACCTCAGTGATCTGGAAAAAAAAAAATCCCTTGGCAGTGAACTGAGCATCACAACCAGGAAGAAATCAATAAGAGAGCAGTTATTTCCTAATAAAATGAACTTTTCAGGGTTTGACAGATTCTTACAGGGAAGACATTCAAACTTTCAACAGTTGTTCACACATTAGAAATGTAAAATTCCGTGAGATTAAATTAGTGAGTGTAAGCTTGTCTTTCTGCACCTGAAAATGTATCATCAGAGCAGTCCATGCTATTCCACAGTACATAATTTTCAACAGAAAAAATAATGGAATTGCTCATCAGACTTGAGCAGACTGTAGCTCTAGGGCTTAGAAAGCATGACTTTAGAAAGAACAAGTCATGTTTGCAAAATTATTGCTGCTAAGCTATAAACAGTCAGTTTTGTAAGAAGGTAGCTCCTGCAGTTGTTGCAGAGGGTTTGCATCTACCATTACAATGAGCACATAAAGAGGTAAACATCTCTTTTGCCACTTGCCAGAGGGATGAGAGGAGGGGGAGCTTGGGAAAAGTAGATCATGAGAAGGTCGTGATTGTATGTACACATTTATTGCATTACTGCAAAAGTTAATTGAAGAATGAGCAGGGTTTGGGTTTCCAGGCATCCACACCCATAGGTAAGCTGGGGCTCACCAGTAATTACAGGGGCAATGCCTTAAAGCATTTTATACTGTAGGTTAAATCTCTCAATGCTCTTCCTAATACATGTAGTGGCCTGCTGATCTCACCAGCTGGATTGCCTTGTCCTCACGCTTTTTCCAAGTCTTATTTCCAAAGAAGGAGCTTCATGTGGTGTGCAATTCCATCTGCCTTGCCGTGGCTCTGGTTTCCTCATCCCTGTCACCTACATTTCAGGTCCTGGGTCTCTACATGGAGACTGAAGTCTTATGTTTAACCCCAGCTGGCAACTAATCCCCACACAGCTACCTGCTCACCCTCCCCTGGTGGGGTGGGGGTGAACCAGAAGGGTGAAAGTGAGAAAACTCATGGGTTGAGATAAAAAACAGTTCAATAATTAAAGCAAAAGCCATGCATGGAAGTAAAGTGTGAAGGAATTCCCTCTGGCAGGTGGGTGGGTGTTCAGCCATGGCCCAGACAGCAGGGCTCCATCATGTGCCATGGTTACCTGAGAAGACAAATCCTTCACTCCAAACATCACCCCTTTCCTCTCCCCCCAGCTTTATCTGCTGAGTATGACATCTGTTCATATTATCATATGGTGTGGAATATCTCTTCCATCAGTTTGGGTCCCCTCCCTGCTGCTCGTGCACCCCCTGCTTGCTCGCTGGTGGGATGAGGTGAGAAGCAGAAAAGGCCTTGATGGTGTGAGCACTGCTCAGCAGTAATCATAGAATCACAGAATCATAGAACTGGCTGGGTTGGAAGGGACCTCAGAGATCATCAAGTCCAACCCTTGATCCACTACCACTGAGGTTCCCAGCCCATGGCACTGAGTGCCACATCCAGTCTCTTTTTAAATATCTCCAGGGACAGAGAATCCACCACTTCCCTGGGCAGCCCATTCCAATGCCTGATCACCCTCTCTGTGAATAATTTCTTCCCCTGGCACAACTTAAGACCGTGTCCTCTTGTCTTGTTGAAAGTCGTCTGGGAAAAGAGACCAACCCCCCCTGGCTCCAACCTCCTTTCAGGGAGTTGTAGAGAGTGATGAGGTCTCCCCTGAGCCTCCTCTTCTCCAGGCTGAACAGCCCCAGCTCCCTCAGCCTCTCCTCATAGGATCTGTGCTCCAGTCCCTTCACCAGCCTGGTTGCCCTCCTTTGGACCTGCTCCAGCACCTCAATCTCCACTGTATGGCACAGCACCAACTAAACATGAAGATAGGGACAATTTAACAGGATTGCTTGTACACTATAGGTTTGACAGCCTTCGTTGTTTTGGGAAATTGAGGTTTTGATCTGAAATGCCTGGTAATCTTTCCTTCTCTTTGGCCACACAAAAGCAATTTTTCTGTACATCAAGGTAATTCTTCTATTAAAAGGTCCCATCTATATGGTGCATTAACAGTGTGCTATATCTGGAAATTTTTAGCAGCTGTGGACAGCCTCCTTTCTCTTCAACAAAGGAAAACATAGCAATTAGGGTGGTTTTAGAAATGCAGCTACTCCTCACGAGCAGAAGAGCACTGCCAATGCTCCTCCAGGGAGAAATCCAAGCCTGAAAGAAAAGCATTTGCCACGGGGTTGGTGGTGGCTTTTTCTATTCCTTTACACTGCAACAGCCTAGATATGCAAGAGAGTTCAGCTGGGATTCTGATCTCCATGTACACCTAGGAGGTGTAATAACATAGGAAAGTGGCAGGCAGGCGGTTAGAGCTGGGCATGCATTTTTGTCCAGACAAAATCCACTCTCACATCTAGAGGTCAAGTCCCTGCAATGGGCTCTTAGAAAGCAAATTTCTGGTCTGATTCTGAGTTTGCCTTTTTCACCAGCAAGATGAAGCACAGCAGCTCCAAAAAGGAAGGAAGGAAGGAAGCTCTGCTGGAGCTGCTGTCAGTCACAAAAAATTCAGCAAATGAAAGTAATGGAAAACTGGTGCATTTTCCTTTATTCTTGACAATTCTTAACTGCTTTTACAAAACCAAAACAAATAAATAAAAAAACTAAAAAAAAACCCAAACACCAAGGAAAAAAAAAAAACCTACAGTATTATTCTGTTTTAATTTAGGTGTTTTAAACTCACCATTTAATTGATGACAGTGGTGTTCAGTGAAAACCATTTAAATCAAATCACCAAGAGGCCAGGTAAGGCTGTGCCTTGGCAGTGGCTCAGCACAGCTGCCTTCCTATCTTGACTAGTGCCATTCCACTGAAGGTTTTACCCCAGGAGGTAGATTTTGTTCCACTTATTTCTGAGCTCTCAATATCTTTGTAAACCAGAACATCCTCTTTATTATTTTTCCACCCAATCTTGAAACTAGTAAATACCCTACACAGTGGTCAGCAGGCATCTGGCATGAGTAGTGCTCATACAACTGGGGAGAATAGAGTCTTGTGTTTAAACACAGAAAGACTTTCATGGACCTTGTGCTCTTTTGGAATATTTTATTTTTAATAATATATTACTAAACAGTTATATGACACAAGCAATCAATTTCTATGAAGACCATCTAACAGTTTAAGAACAAACTTTTGCTTCCCTGGTGTTTGGCAGCAGATAGCAGGCTCTATGTTTGTGAGGGCTTTCCAGCAAAATGTTCATCTGAGAGCAGTGGTCTGGGGTGCATTTTGGACAAGGTTTTTTTGCATGTATGCATTCACCCTCACCTTGGTTAAGCAAAGCAACTTCAGAACAGCAAGGGCTGGTTTATGAGCACACACACCCTTTCCTGGGGAGACATCCTTCTCCTCACAGTGCCCACCTTGGTGTTCCTGCACTCTGCTGAAGCAGCCATTCAACAGCACCTGACACAACACCAGGCAAGACTGGGGACAATCACACAGCCTTCAGGGATAAGACTCTGCTAGGTATGGCTCTTTCCATCCTGTGGAGTATTCTAGCAGCCTTTACCCTCACAAATGCTCTCCAGGTGCTCCTGCCACAGTGTCAGGGCAGCAACATACTCCCACAAATGTCATGCTACAAAAAAAACCAAAAGCAAACACCAAAAAAAGGAAAAAAAGAGAAAGAGAAAGAGAAAAGAGAAAGAGAAANGAAGAGAAGAGAAGAGAAGAAGAGAAGAGAAGAGAAGAGAAGAGAAGAGAAGAGAAGAGAAAGAAAGAAGAGAAGAGAAGAGAAGAGAGAGAAGAGAAGAGAAGAGAAGAGAAGAGAAGAGAAGAGAAGAGAAGAGAAGAGAAGAGAAACCACTCTGATGAGCAACAATGCAACCTTCACATAATTTCAGGTTCTGAAATGCAAAAATGTATTTTTTTTAAAAAAAGCTATTATCATTTAAGGCTACAGAGGTACCACATCAGGCCCTACGGACGGAGACCAAGGGGCACATCCTTGTCTGTGCCTGGTGGCTGCAAGATTCAACAGAGGTCCCTGGGTCTACGTTTAAGTGTTGGTACAACCTTGGGTGACAGTCTCCTGGGAAATGGAGAGTCACACTACCTTCCCACCTCCTCCTCTACCCACAGATACCCCCCTCACCCTATAACAAGGTTTAACAATCTCTTAGAAAAGTTCTTCTCCCTACCCTGTACGTTACCTGAAAACACTATGGGTGTTTTTGGCTATTTCACATTTTAGTGGAGATTTCTGTTTCCATTAGCATCACTGCAGATGCACCAAACATGCCCCAGCTATTGGGTCTTTGGAGCACATAAAGACCCAATTTTCTCTGTGGCTGAGCTGCCTCATTGCAGGGCATGTGCTGCCAACATTCCTGAGAGTTATGGATCATTCACTGCAGCCCATGAACAGAACAGGGATATCTTTGCAGTAACAGAGCATAAAAATTAGGTAGATGAGGTAAGGCAGTGTTCCTGTTTATGATATGGGTGATATGTCAATGAAAGGCTATTACATAACATCATTGGTGGTCTTATTCCCAAAAAAATCAGCTGTACCTCGAGGAGGCTGCCATGAGTCTGATTCTGAAGGCCAAGTCTTCCAGCTTATGGCAGATCTTGGTTTAGTGCTGAAATCTCAGTCTGCTGAGGAGAACACCCCTGTCCCTGACTGACCTGAGTCCTTTAACCACTGCAGCAAAAAAGCTGCTATCAGCTGCTATCACTGGGACTCCTCACAAACTCTTCACCCACCCCAGCCCTCCCCTCCAGCCCCTCCCGTGTCACAGCACCACGCTGGAAAACACAAATGGTAATCCCACACCCCAAGCTCCTCAGTCCAGGGAGGGGATGGAGACAGGCAGCACGGTGGCATCACTCCCTCCTTGTCCACCCTTTCTGCTCCTGCTGCCTGGCTGGGGTGGGCAAACACCAAGCAAGCACTGGAGCCCAGGCTGTGGGATGTGGGAGCACAGAGATTCTCATTCTCCACAGTCATCCTGGAATCAGGTTTTGCTCTGTGCAAAGGGGTTGTGGGAAGGGGTCTTTTTACAGGACCAGGCAGAGGAGCATGAGAAGAGTTCACACCTTGTGTGTGTGAGTGACACAGCTCTGTCCTTGTCATCGCACATACCTACACCAGGGCACACTCTGCCTGGGCATGATGCTCTGCTGTGCCAAGGCAGCAGGCTGGTTGAACTGTCTCTTCTGAGATGGAGCCCTGCTGCCACCTCACCTTACAACTCAAAATGGCTGGTTTTTTCTTGCAGCTGGTCTCCAGGTAGTTCTTTTATTTTCATGCTCTGAATTCAGTTTTAGAGTTGCATTCCAGCTGTTAAGGCTCCTCAGGTTTTGCCTGGTATTCCTTTGCTCAGGAGATCAACACTTGTACAAGGAACCTTGCTGAGGTTTATTTATTGCCATTGCTTGCAGCAGCAGAAGCATTTGGTAGATGCAGAGCTCAGGCAATGAAGCCTTCTGGAAATGTTATCCCTCCGAGCTGGATTACTCTCTGTGCACACCAAAAAGGCAAACCCTTGTTTTTCTGTCTTTCTTTTTTCTGAT
Organism: Florisuga fusca; assembly: GCA_038090715.1. Lineage (NCBI taxonomy): Eukaryota > Metazoa > Chordata > Aves > Apodiformes > Trochilidae > Florisuga > Florisuga fusca. The sequence continues at coordinate 6,018,176 of JAAWXA010000028.1, read as the reverse complement.
TTCAAGTAAAACGATTTCTGGTAAATTCCCAACACAGAAGAATTCAAGTAAATTTCCAACACAGAAGAAATGTACAAGATTTTTCCTTGGAGGTCCTGAGGAATACACCATGTTTGAATTAAATAAAGCAGAGGCAAGTCCAAATTCTTCAGTGCTAGGAACTGGAAACTTCTTTGATTTCTGTGGAGCTCTGGTTTGTATTGTTCAGCAGCCTTCCCTACCATCATTTTAATATGGTGGAGAGATAAAAAGGCATTCCAAGCTCGTAGTTCAAGGCAAAGTCTCTCCCTACACTCCAAAACAAATTAAAACCAGGTGCAATTTTTTCCAAATATTTTCCTCCAGCAAAGAGGTGGCATAAAGAATTTCCTTTTATTTAATTTGTGTTCTATTTTAGTGTAGCACCTATTAAAAATACCTTGCCTATGATGTTAGGGATGGAAGACTGTAAAGGCAATAAAAATCTGCTTAGTGTGAACATACAATTGCCATACACTTTGCTGGTGAGTTATGGTATCCCACATTCAGATTACATAAATAAGGAGCAACAGATTATGTCATGGTTACTAAATGAAGTGTACTTGAGTCTCTGGTAATTGTTCCACTCAAGTTTTCTGTATCAAAAGCTTGTTTTGATACTTTTGATAAAAAGCTCTTGACATTTTAATGCACAAAGGGACCATCCCTATTAATCACTCAAATCACTCATGCCTTATGCAGATTTTTTCCACCAGCCAATGCTCAAAAAAACCCTATCCTCAGTCTGATGTCCTTGAAATGTAACTGCCCCCCTCATGGCAGTCTGGAGCAGCATTTCTGTGCCAAACTATTGCAGGGAAATGGAAAGAAGGAGTAATTTCTAAATCAGCAAGGGGAACTGGCCAGACAAAATGTGATTGTCCACATTGCAGTTTGGCCGTTGTTCACAGGTATCTCAGACTTTTTGGCCTGACTTCAAAGCTGAGCCCACCAATTCAGTGCAAATCCTAGTTGCTCAGCCTGTCTGAGAAAATCTGTTCCCTGAAAATCTGGACGTTACTGAATGCAAATGGCCAGGACTTGGTTTGTAATGAAGCACTGAGAAGACACCAGGAATGGGCTCACGACTGAGGGGAGAGGCTCATTACAAAGAACTATCATTCTCACCACCACCACATTCTGTAACATCAGGGAGATCCTGGGAGGTCTCTGCTAACCAGGACCCTATTTTCTTAACGAGTAGGACCACAGTGTGAGGCTCTCGTGGTCTTGGGGGAAATTTGGGGAAGGGAGATTAAATAAACCCTTTTGAAAGCCAGGAACTTGAACGAGGCAGAATGAGAAATGTACAGGTTTCCTCAGTTTCCTGCAAATCATGAACACTGGGATGTGCTGTGACTGTGACATGGTGCAATATGACTGTGATGTGTTCTATGTGACAGTCGTAGCCTTCAGTGGGCAACAGCACAAAAACCCCAGCCTAAGGGTATCCAGCTCGAGAGTGGCTGGGGAAATTCCCAGTCCTGATGCTTCTCCTCCGTTCCACAGCACACCGGATTGCCTGGAGGAGCAGGGCTTGGTTATTGAGGATGTTGTATTCACTCAGCTTCACCAGTTTGTCAAAATTTTCAGGGGAGTAGATTAGCCTGATGAGGTAATAGGGTGAGCAGTTGTTCTCCAGATTTACTCTGCCTTCTTCCAGCTCTGAGTGAGAGCGCTTTACCCCTGCAGAGAGAGACAAAAGCCATCAGGGTGAGCTGAATCAGGAGCACAAACCAGATGGTGTTGGAGGGGATGGATCTACTTGGCAGAACACACTGTTAAACGAAGCCTCTAGGAAAGACTGCACCCCTCCACAGCTTGGAAGAGCCATTCCTGGTCAGCTTTCCCAGACACTCCTCTTTCCCCCTCCTGCCAAAGCTCAGATCTGGAAAACCCTCAGCAGGGCTGGCAGGGATTTCCCCTTTCCCCCTCACCTTGCCTCTGCAGACAGTCGTTTCTGGGCAGTGTGTCCCTGGTTCCACATCTTTTCCCAGACTTTCAGACGAGCCTGGAACACCTTCCAAAATCCATGCTCAGATCTTGATTAAAATGACAAGAGCACCTATGCCAGCTAGAGCAAATGGACACCCTGGTACTCACAAGGAGGCTGTGTGACACTAACCAGGCAGGACTGCCTGTTGCAGAAGGCAGAGGGAACAGGAACAGAGCACCCCACACCAACCTCTCATTCTTCAGTTCCACTTCTCAGTCTTGGATTAACCCAAGCCCTTGGATTTGCCATTTTCCATCCTCCATGTTGAGTTAATCATTTTGCCTAAAAGCAGACAACTTAGTTCCCTCTGCCAGGAGTTTCAGCAGCCTCATATTTATTCTTCTACAAATTTTCAGAATTACTTTTTTTTTCTCTTTTTTTTTTTACCTGTCTTCTTGAATTCTGAACCAAGTATGCCCAAACCACAGATGTATTGTGAGATGACTGTCAGCAGGGCTACAAACAGACTGCTGAGATATTGCTCATTATGTCTACCAGAACTGCATGAAAATCACACATGAGCTTTGTTTGAGACATAGCAAGGTTAGTCCAGCCTCGTGGTTCCTGGACAGTGTGATCACAGGCTGTCACTAGAAGTGATTGTATTAAAAATGTCCAAGTGTTGCTTCATTGTGCCTCCCAGTATTCAGAGAGACATGTTATTTGTGCTATCCACATCCAGATACAGCTGCATCTGTCTCAGGTCACAGTCTGTGACTGTCAATGGGTAATTCTCAAGCTGATTCTTTCCCTTTTCTAAAATTTAAACAGTTAAAAGCAGAAAAATTAAACACCAACATTCCACAAGGTGTCTCTCAACCATCTAGAAATTAAAAGCTCTGCTGTTAAATGTGAAATCCACGCAAGGAGGTTGCCAAGGTCCCTCCTCCCCCAACCACCCACACCAGTTGCTGGCTGTCAGCTTGACTGATGAATCACTGCCTGCTGGGAGACGTGCAGGTGAGCTTCACACCTCATGAATTTGGGCCTGGAGCACTGAGAAGCTGCAGGAGTTGCTTTGCTCTGCATAATCTCATCCATCTTTCATTCAGAGAGACTCTAAACCGCCCAATCTGTTTTACCTGCCAGCTACTGCTCAGTGGCCTTATCTCACTGCATCTTGCCATCTGGACCATCTCTAGACTCCTCCTAACAAGCCCTGTTTCCCTCTGCTGGCTACCTCCTCTCTTCATCAGGAGAGTTTCCAAAGGTGATTTTGTTGGTGTGTCTCTTATTGTACATATTCTCTGAGCATAAGGAATATCACAGCAGAAAAGGAGCTTCACTTAACCCATTTTGCCACCGTTCGTGACTTTCCCCAAACCGTTGTCTCAGATTCACACATTTTGCTGGGATCCCAGAACCACAATATAATTTGGGGTAAAGCTGCAAGGAGACTGAATGCTCTGTCTGCTGTGCTGAGCAGCAGCAAGGGAGAACAGTAGTTGCCCATAGTCTGGGAACTCAAAAAACTGAAAAACTTCAGGGGCCATTGCTGTAAGAGCTCCAGCACAGAGAAGGGGCTGAGGTTATGGTTCAGACACCAGAGCAACCAACAAGATACCACCTGGCTGGTTTTTGGAGAGCATCCCACAAGCTGTGGGGAAGACATACTCCATACTGAGGCCCTCTTGTTTGAATTTGGCCCTTGCTGCTTCACACCTGCATTTAAAGACAGCAACTGAAGGCAGCTCCCAAGGCCCAGGGCTTGCTGGACCTCCAAGCAGAGCCAACCCAATTCCATATGTCCCCACAGCAAAGTCATGTCTGCTGCTGAAGTTCCCTGGAGAAAGGCCAGGAGCTGTGTTACTTGGGAAAATGAGGGTCTTGCTGTCTGTTACTCATATGCACAGGGCTGGCAAAACTTGTGTGCAAAGCTCTTTAGCAAGTAGAGGACAAGGCCCTTCTCTGTGAGTAACACCACAGACTAACAGAGCTTTTCTGGCAGCTCTTTCTCATTCACTGTCTTTTCTTGAAGGAAGTAACCTCCTCCCAGGATGCTTGTACCAACACTGATAGGTAGGCCAAGGAAGGACAATCAGTAACTTCTGTGCTTCTTGCCCTTACACCAACTAAACATTGCATCCCCTCCACCTCCTATTTCTTTTTCTGAATATGTTCACAACTAAATGACTTCACTCAGCTGTTAGTAGCCGTGTGCCTGTTCCTTCTGGTCTGGCTCTTGGGCCACAATCATCATTATAATTATTGCTGGAAAGACTTGCTAATTCTCTTCTTCTAGATGGTTGGTTGGCACCAAGGCATGAGAGTATGGAAGCAGCAAGCAATGTTGCTTACTGCTAGATCTTAAACTGCCATGGGGAAGGTGAGGGAGGAAACAGTTGGCATATGTTCTTGGTCTCTTCTAGATCAAGGAGGAATTCTGGCCCTATCTTTTCCCCACCATCTTACCACTGCATGTCCTGCCCTCTCCAGTACACCTTGCAGTGGGAGTTGTGGTTTAAAGCCACAGCTTGTTCTGTCCTGTGTCTTACTCAACATCCCTGAGTCTGCTGTGGTTTGCTCACCACTCTTGAGCAGACACATGGACCTGGGCATCCTCTGTCACATCCTGGCTGATGGAAGAGGCAAATATATTGTATGACCGCAACAGTAGGCAGGATGGTCTCACTCACTGAAAGGCTGTGCCCTCACTTAAAATTATCACTACAAAGAACAAATGAGATCCTTGCTGCATAAAGACAAATGACCCGAATGCAACTAAAAAGTATAGGGTTTTTTGACTGAACTTACCAGGCTCCTTGTATTCCTTAAAGGTGTCATTGACCAGGGGGAAATGGATTACTATGGGTGCTCTGGGGTCCTCTGCATCCGAAAACACGTAACATTCCTTTGGGTTCTTCTCTTCTTCTTTGCTTAGCTCCACTTTGGGAAATGGGATTTTTTGTATCTTGCAATATTTGTATGTCATCTCTAATTGCTGTGGACACAGAATGTCATTGCCTTAAAACCAACACTAAGATAAGAATAAAGTTACTGAGGTATCACAGAAATACTGTGGCAACTAATTTCAGTCCCTAGAACCACTCTGCAATGACTGTGCAGTTTAAAGTAGCCTTAGAATAACCCTCCTTTCTGCCATGGCTCACCACAAGTCAGAAGATGTTTCTTATCACCCTATAATGTTTTTTACAGCTAGAGGGAATGACCAAAAGCCACACTTGAGTTTGTTATGAGGACAGAGCAGGGGAGACCAAGGTCATGTCTCCAGCAACCAATGATTACTGGAATTCCCTGGGGATCCTAGGAGAGATGCTGCAATCCACTCCAGAAAAAAAAAAAAGACCCTAATAGTTTCTATAGCTCTGGTCCTGGGGGAAGTTCTTTCCTTCTCCAAGGTATGGTCACTAGTTTGCTCATGAGTATATGATCAAGATTTGGACAGAGCTACTGACTTGTAAATTTTATACTTGCATATTCTGTCCTGTTGGTCAATCCCTATTCCTGCTCATCACAAAAAAAAAAACCAAATAAAGGGAAGGGGAAATAATTTTCCTGACCACCCATGTGGACCTACAGAAGCCCTGAAAGATGTGATCAAAACTATTTAAGCATGATACCTGCAATACAACCAACAGCAGTTTCCAACATTCTTTGAGAACACCAACAAACTCCATTACCTGACAAGCCAACCTTTCTAACGTGAGGATCCCTACCATGCCTTCACCCATCAGTCATTTTGGAGCAACTGGTTATTGAGTGATTGGAACATCAGGTCTGAATTTGGCCACTCAACATTACAGCTTCACAAGAAGAGTTTCACCAGGGCTTCAGGGAGCAGATGATGATAATCTCACCTTGAACGCATTACCCAGACCATAATCAAGGGAGATAATGACATCTACATTCCTCTCTGGCTTGAAAAGTGCTGCACCACTGGTGTTGATGAAATAGCCAACATCTATCAGGCAAAGATATTTCTGCAGTGGTGTCAGATTGTTAGGAAAACCATCCAGCACAGTGTCTGAAAAACATTTTGAATATAGTTAGTGGTTGATTGGCAGGAATGGCAGAGTCAGTAATTCTCTCTGTGCTAGGTGTTAAATGCAGCCCCTTGGTTGCCCTCAAGACCAGGCTCATCTCCCTCCCACCAACGTGGCCTCAGGGGCATGGCCTCCAAACTGCACATCTGTGCACATCTGGACTGCTACCACACTCCCCCTGGCACACTCACAAAGGCAGTCTGGGAGGCAGTCAGGCAGTTCTCTTCTCTCAGAGACACAGAATCCACTGGCCTCATGGCTGCCCTGGGGATTGATTTTTCCCAGAATGAAGATTTTAGCCAATTTTTTTTTTTTTTTAAACTGCAAGAACTCGGAAAAATGCAAAAAACCCCCAGTGTAGCAACAAATCTAATAAATGCAGTACATCCCTGCATTTGCTCATTTCTGCTTTTGCATTTTCAGGATTAGAATCCTCCCTAGGGTGAAAAATCTGACTTTAACCTCCTTTCGGTGATCTCTCCTATAAATTATCTTAGCCCTGCTGCAAAAAATATACCACATCATGCACATAGCATGCCCTACCAACATCTTAAAATATTGCTTGTATTAATTAAACCTCAAATTAGTGCGAAAACAAGCCAAAAGGGGATCATGCAAAGGCAAGCTGAGATCTAAAGCCAGTTTCTGATAGCTAGACTCATTTTTTTCTGCTAGCAAGGAACCATTTCAAGTCCTATCAACTAAGAAAGATTTTTCCATGGCTTTAAATATCAACACTGTGTTTTAAGAGAGTTCCTCAAGTTCACTAAGTGAGGTAGCAAAGCCCAAAGCAGATCTCTTGGGCTTTAAATCATTTGTGCTTAGGTATTTTAAGAAACCATTTATCACAGAAATACTGCAGGTAAGTTCCAGTATTTCTCTTCTTTGGATCTCTCTGCCTCCCTTGGCCTCATTGTGTGGTGTTGATTTAAATAGTGTAGAATAACTCTAGCTTGTTCCATAGCCTGGAATGTTTGACAGCATCTTGAAGTAATAACTCTTTTTTTTTCCATTCCCTCAATGTCAGGTCCTTTACAAAATTATTTGCTTATTTTAGCATTCAGAGCTGCTGGGAATTCACAGATTCTGCTGTACTAAGAGACATTTCCAGTCCCTCACTCTTTTTAGTTTCAATTGGCCTGGTGAATATTTTTAATTGAAATTTCATTACCCCCATTCTCTTATCAGAGAGATGGGACTGTGCAGCATCTCTCCATGGCTGGGGATGTGAATTAGAATTTGGCATTTCCTTGGGAGGCTCTCTCCCATCCCACACTCAAAATGGGACCTGAAGAAGTCCTGCCTCAGGAATTCCCATGAAAGCATGAACCCTGCTGTAAATGATTACACTGATTCCAGGCTATGAGTCCCCAGATTTCTCACCAGGAAAATAAGGCTTTTCATATGCCATTTAGTGTCCTGTTTTAATGTGTCACCTAAACTGAGCTGTAGTGAAGAAGTCAAACACAGATGTGTCCAGGAGACTTCAACTGGGTGAGACCATCTCACAGAGCTGGCATCTCCTCTTGCTCCTAGAGATGGATCCATGCTTGGTTTTAGCTTGGTCTCAAGCAGGCAGCCAAAAGAGGATTCAAAATCTGCTAAATTTTCCTACTACAGACTTTCACTTTCCTTTTTCCCATGACAGGCTTCATGTTTTCCACTTATTTTGCTTTATTTGTAGAACATGAACCCTGAGGCAGCCTTTTGTGTCCCTATACTCTCTTCCTTCAAATTATCCTTGAAATTTGCCTCTCCAGATTTGTCCTTACGAAACAGATATTCAGCAAATGTAAGGAAAATTAGTTTTTCAAAATATTTACTGACTGACAATTTCACCCTTCCTCCACTTTGTTAAGCTACTTGCTTGCTCCTACTCTCACCCACCATTCTTCTGCTACTTGTTTTCTCCTTCTCTCACTTGTTTTCTCACAGCAGACTTTTAGGACACAAACTTTTTGCTCACTGAACAATTTAAAAGCACTTAGCACATTGTGGGCTCTGCCTTAATCCACAAAAAAACCTACAAAAAAATCTCCACCATCACTTGCCATTGTCAGCAAACCACGTAGCAATGGCAGCCAGGGATAAAAGGTGTTGGAACTTGCATGTAACAGGGGAGAGAAAATACAAGCTGTCAAAGAGAAGGATTCAGAGGAGGCAGAGCACACATTTTCTTGCTGAAGTGAGATTAATCTTAATAATCACCCCCACTCATGGAATAAATGAGAATGCTGGGATTTCAGGAATGTTTGAGATGCACAAAACCTCAGCTCCATCACTGTGCTATCGTTTCAGTTTCACATACTTTGAGGTAAAACTGTCATAATTTTTCACTTTGCCTTCATGCAGAGCACAGGCCATAAATTGCTGTTCAATTTATACATCAAGTCTATATATCCCATTGGTTTAATATATACAGTCTAAACTTATGTTGCTTTAACTTTCTTTTGCTGGACCTTGGTATTTCTGTTTCAGAAGAGCTGAAGAGAGGTCTCTGGGTAGATAAATCATCAGGCAGAAATACCACACATATAGGGAACCACATTCTTGCACTCAGTTCTTTCTTCATCTGATCCACATAATAATCTGCTATTTCATGCACCCAGTGTTAACTTTTGTTTCTTGACCTCTAGAGATTCTCCACTTTCTGAATCTGTTGACTACCTATACAGTGGCAAACTTCCTGCAGAAGAGCATGCTTCAACCCAAATTACAGATATCTTAAGGAGGTGAGAGTGGCCCATGAACTAGTTCACCTGCTACCCTAAAGAAACAAGCATTAGGAGCATAGATCCATCTCAGCAGATTTCCAAGCCCTGAGAAAATATTTCTAAATGTGAGATTTCCAAAGTCTAAGAAAAAAAAAATCTGAGATGTTACCTGCAAACTGCAGCTAACTCTTTGTTGCAGTTACCTTTCCATTCAATAAATTTTTTCTGATGGATATAATCCTTATGAAATTCCAGGCCTCTCAGGAAGTTATGAGACCTTCCCAGTAGTGGTCGCGTGGTCATAATGTCCTCAAACATTTCATACAACTTCCCTGACAAACAAGATGGAGGCTCAATGATGGGGACATCTTCCTCAGGGGACTGTTTTTCTGGAAAAATAATTTAAAAAAAAAATAATTAAAAAATTAAAAAAAAAAAAGAGAGAGAGAGAGAGAGAGAAATAATCAGAGAAAAGAAAAAAAAAAAAAAAAAAAAAAAAAACTGCCCCTGCTGTCTTCCTGTGTCCCTCCCCATTTCTCCCAGTTAGCTCGAATACATATGCAAACAACCATTCCCATTAAAACAAAGAGATATTTGGTTTTATTTAAAGCAAGCACATCTTTTGTCTTTTACTCTTTCCAATGACACTCTGGCTTTGTACTTTTGCCTACCAGCAGAAGACACCCTTCCCGTTTGCTGTCATGGGGAGAGTCATTTAAGAGAACAAATGAAAAAATTTTAAATCAAAAACATTTGTAACTGGCATAAACTGTAGCTCTGGGTTAAGAAATAAAAATAAATTAGATTAAAACATCACATAATGATCATTCTGATATAACTAAAAACCATGCTGGAAGATCCACAATGAAGCAACACAGCATGCAGCAATTCAAGGAGCAATTTAAGGAGAAAGTGTGAGAGATTATTCACAAAGAGTAGCAAAAGTGTATCTTTTTTAATCCTGGCCTGAATAGGAAACACTGTCTGGTCAAAAACAAATAGTGATTTTGAAACTCTTACCTATATCTACCATATCTTTGGCCCATCGATCCCAGAATTCATTTGAATTTGAGGACCAGTACAAGCCATCCAGCAAATTCCTAGTGAAGATGTTTGTCCAAAGACCTGCAAGTCAAACCACATGGGAAAAATACTGCACCACCACACGTTAACCATGAACTATTAGAAATACCCTTCCTATATAATTGGGCCCCATGAACTGACACAGCTTAAGAAGTAGGTCCCACAGAGTGCAAGCAGCATCATTTCAGTGCTCATTCTGAAGAGATCACTAGACTCAGACCATGCACCCTATAGCACAGACTAATAAAATATCAGGAATCAGTCACCCAAATGACATTTTGGAGTGTTTACTTGTGAAAGAAGGCAGGCTTTGGAAAGCATGGTGAAGCCATATAAGCATATGGCCCTTCTTTAAAGCAATTTATTCTTTAAATTTATCTCAGACCCATATTTTCCCTTTCAGGCATGTTTTGTTTCTGTGGAGTTCAACTGGCCCAGTATCGAAATAGAATTGGCTACATATGTTCTAGGAAAAGAAAGAACAATCCTTTGTCATAAGCCCCCTGCCAGGTACTCACAAGAGGAATAAATTCAAACTCTATCAGACTTCACTGGGAATGAAATATGATTTTTGTCTCCACCAATTTTGGTATCAAAAACTGAAATTCTGAGAAGTATTTAAAATCTGCCTGGGCAGATGGATTCCTCTGACAAACTGTTTTCCCCTTCGCCTTCAGAGACAGAACAGACACTCAAGGCAGGTGTTGGAAGTTAAAAGGGGTTCTTTCATCCTTATGGGCAGAGATAAAGTGACAATAGTGACAACAGTGACACTGTTCTCAACCCACAAAGCTCAGATGGTTCTCACCATTGTGGGTTGTTCTGGATGAGTGATATTTTATTTTCAGCTCCTTCCAATTCTACCCTTGGGAATGCATTGCCTAGAAATATAGTTGATGAAGCTGAAGAGCTGATGACTGCTCAGGGGAGAAAAGTTTTTTATTTCCTCAACTTGCCTTGTCCACCTTCTTGTTTGGTTTAGAGAACAGGGAGGGGAATAATGCTACAACTCTTCCAAATATTCCCAGGTTCAAAGGGAGGACAGGAGACAAGAAGCTTTACAAGGAGCAGAAGTGTACAAAAGGGGTGAAAAGCCCATTGAATCCAGACCCAGAGCAGACCATCTGCCAAGGAAAGCTGTACAGTGCCCAGTGGCTAGCTTGTACCATGCTTCCTACCATGTCATGATTACTTATAGTGCACTGCTAGATCACCTTCCAGATAGCAGATCCGGGATTCTGGAAGCTTCTTCACTCTCCTTCCCATGAAGAACTCACTGTCAAAATATTCTGAAGGAATGGAGGCTCCGTATTTTGGTATGGACACCTCATAAGGAGAGAACTCTGCCCACTCTACAAAAGAATAGACAGGCAGGATGTTTACTGCAATAAAAACAAGAAAACAAAATCTTCCCCTGTGGATAAAGCTATAAAGCTAAAAGATCCATGGATCTTTGCAAACTATGTTATCTAATTCCATACAAACTTAGAGATATTTGCATACAAAAGGAACTGGATTTTGACCTCTGGAAGAGTCATTGGGTAGCTTCAAAAGCTTAGATTTGTATTTTTTATATCGTGATTCTGGGATCCCACTTGCCTCTAAATCAAGAGCATCAAATGTACAACATGCAAGTCTGATCCATCCTGCAAGGAATGACTGCTATGAAACTCCCACTAACCCAAACCTGTCAGTCCCTGTGATATAACAAAGCAGCCCAGAAACACATCAGCTCTGAGCTGGAAAGCATCACTGTGGGCATGGCTGTGATGTTTCCTGACTCAAGGTGCCCTGAACACGTGTTGCAGTAGCACAGTAACCAAAAACTTTAACAAATATAAGTACTAACAGGTTTTTTTTTATTTTCAGTATCTGCTCATGTTAATACCTTTTGTTGAAGGTAGCCTGTGTCTATTTAAAGGGTGTCACATCACACCCACCACAGCAATCACATGCCACTCCACCTTCATACCCTCATCAGTGTAGTTTTTAGGGAAGAAATTATTACATTTCACAGCACCTCCACAAACTAGGGAACAACCAAAGCCGTTTTAGAGGTGCAGAACTGAGGCAGAAAAAAATCATATGATTTTTCCCACACTCGCTCCCAATGCCTGGGGCAAAACTAGAACTTCAGCCCAGATCTTCAGAAATGCCCTGTTCGTGCCTGAGGATGTTATCCAGCAGATCTTGCTCTTTCTAATCAACACCCAGCAGTTTGCAAAAAAGACAAATATTTTATTAAAAGAGGAATACTGAGTCGGGGCAAGCAACAGATATATTCCCCTTTTATCCTCCAACAAACAAGCACCCTCCCTCCAAATCGTCTTCAGTCTCTACTGAAAGTCAGAAAAAAGCTCTACAAATACTTGCCTCTAAATTTGAAAGTACTGAACTTTTCTTCTTTCACATTGAGTACTGCATAGAAGGGCAATGGGTTCTGTCCATACTCCAATGCCTTGCGCTGGTCTGTGAGTTTGTACTTTCTTGGCTAATCAAAGAGATTTAAAAAAAAAATAAAAAGAAAGTCACAGTAAATCTCTGGAAGAGCACAAGGCAAAAACACTGACACAAGTGTTTTTATCTACCTAAGTATAGGTAGACACTATCTACACTTTATCTACCTTTTTTTATCTACCTAAGTATAGATAGACAAGAGATGTTTTACAGCCCAGAGGAATATTACAACCCAGAGGAATATGCGAGTCCTTTAGGTTCCTGCACTTTCCTTCCAGGTTGCCTTCTGGATAACTAGTAACCTCTTCATTGATATCTAAGTGTTTTGATTGCCTGTGTCCCACAGATCTTTACTAAGACTAATATTCACAGATAACTCGTGCTCCAAAGTGTCTAATTAGAAACAGACTTTAAAAGAATGGATTTGTCCAGGAGAATTGCTCAGTTCTTTGTGAAAGTTTGATTATTGAAGTTGTCAGGGTCTTGGGCACCCTAGTAAAGAGGCACCTTCAAATCTTTCAAACCCAGGAAAATCCTGGCTACAGTAACCACCGTCATTGTTTACAAAAAACACAGGGATGCCTCAGTCACTTTGGATTTGTTCCACACATTATGTCATGTTCTCAAAGAGGAAAGCTCTAAAAAAAATGAGTGGATGTTTCCTGAATGTGTGTCAGGACCATGTACATACCTGTTCATGTAGGAACATTTCCTGAACAAGTGACCACAGAGTTGTAAAAGATGTGCAATACCCTGCTTTTGCCCTTTCAGCAAGTTCCTTGTGATAATACTTCAGATGATCTATAGACATAAGGTTGAGCTTGCATTTTGTCACTTGTTCTTTTACTGCTTTAAGTGGCCCCTCCAGAGTCTTCTGTGACCAATCAGCATTCTCATATAGGTCTGCTAGTGTCCTAAAGAAGAGAAATATGAGAAAATAATCCATTTAGTTGGATTATTTTGGAAAATGACTATATTAACCCACCCACTTTCATCAAAGAAGAGAATCAGCAAGTTGAAACTGAGATTTTGACCAAGAGCCAACAGTAAGAGCTTTACCAGGGAATTACATTCACTTACCAGCAACTTAAGACTTTGAAAGAGATGCATGTCTCCCACTGTGTGGAAATCAAATGTCACAGTCATTCCAAATACAAAACTTATTTCCTATACTCACCATGTTGAGCCAGAGGCTCCAGTGACATAGGTAACACAGTCCAACAGATGAAGCTTCTGAAGAGCTAAGAGGTGGCCAAACATTGCTGACATTGCTCTGAGCCCTCCACCTGTTCCCATAACAGCTATTACTGGGACCTGTTCAAAACATAAGTGTTGTCAAAATTTACACACTTGCCTACCAGGAAAAGTTACAGTTCCTATAATTTCCTCAGCAGATTTCATTGAAGACAATGAATTAAGATAATGAAATTAAATCAACATTTTAGCCAGTCTTAACAAATGCCTTGTCTAAATTAACCTCCTGATATTCTGTGGGTTCACAACGGATGATGATATGAATTTATTATAATTAAAAAAAAAAAATACAAGAAATGTAATTAAGAACGGATTCAAGGAAGTCCTGAGAAGAATTCAGAAAAAACACATTAAGCAAACAAACTGATACTTGGGACAGCAGCCATTCAACAGACATAATTCCAGGAATAAAATAAATGTTCAGTTAAATATTCAAATTGGATCTTGGCAACAAAATATACTTCAGATGGAGTTTGTTATAGAATGTTCTTTCTCCACCCTGAAGTATTTTGACTTTTTGTGAAAAGTGTTCTGACAATGGAAAAAAAAAAAAAAAAAAAAAAAAAAAAAAAAAAAAAAAAAAAAAGAAGGGATGGACTTTACAATGACCTCATCAGTATCTATGTGAAGTGAATTTCAAATACTACTGTTTTCAAAGACGGTTTGGGTTGCAGACCTCATGTCCATGTAGATCTCTTCCCAGATGAAGAACTCTTTTCAGGGCACTGGCAACCACTCTCTTCCTCTTCAGCAAGAATTCTTGCTCTTCTTGACAGAGATCATACCCTAAACGTACATCTAGTTTTTCTGTGCTGAAACACAAATAAATCCAGAAGCATGAGACTGGGGTTTTAAATGTATATGGATCTATTTCCAGCATCTGCAGTCTACTAAGTATCCTTAAAAATAATGACTCATTGTTCAGCTTTAGAGACAGAAATGGAACTTCCAGTTTCAAATAAATCAACTGCTTTGCTTCTCTTTATTTTCTGGTGTTTCAGTGTAAGTTTTCCTGACAGCTAAGGGTAGCAAATTCAAAAATATAAACCCTTCTTTGTGTCTTTCAGTAGCTTCGTGAGATGAATCCTTTCAATTTCTCCTTCTTGTAATTTCTGAGGAAAGGGTGACAAGAACCTAGCAAGGTCTTTCATGGGGGTTTGTACCACAAATTTATACAGAAACAGTACAATTAAACCCATTTTTTAATAATTTTGGTTTATTTGTTTTCTGTCTAATTATTTTACAGTGTAACATTTCACCTTCCCTCCCTTGTGCTTCTTTCTATTGTTATTACCAGAGCCACAAATTTATTTTCTTGAGTATACCCATGCAGGTTCAGTAATTTTGAATAGACTGGATATTTTGGTTATTTCAAATTCCCTTCTTCTCACTTCTGTCCCTTTTGAAGAAGCCTTCAATCTCAGTCTTTGGGGTTTTTTTATGCAAAAGACAGTTAGTGACTAAGCTCCTCACTGATTTAAAATCTCAGATTACTTTGGCTTCCTTCTTGGCATGACTCTTTTGCCATATGACATTTAACTTTGATCTGTCACGGTGACTCTTCAGTGGTGCCTTAACTATTACATTTTGCCCCTAGTCTTGTGCACTCCTTGTACCTAAATAAAGGATACTCTATTTTCAAATTCACAGTTCAAAGAGCAATAAAACCTTTAGAGAAAAAAAAGAGACCTCTCACCAAGCGTTCAGTTGGAGGTACAACTGCAGTGGCACATTCTGTAGACAAAGAAATGAGAGCAGCAGCATGAATGACTCAAAAAAAGTGTTGAAATTCACATTTTCAGTGCCTCCTGGAATGCCCTAATGCCCTACCTGTACCACCCTGACTACTTTTCTTGTTTTTTGTTTGTTTGGGGTTTTTTTTGGGGGGGGGTTTGCACTGTACTGGTAAAGTGGTAAAGAGGAGGAAAACAACTAAACACCAAACATATTCTACAGAGAAGCAAGAGAGGCAGGAAGAGCTGAAATGGGTGGATGAACAGGCTGGGAAACAGGATTTCTTCCTGAGAATGTAACTCCATGAACCATCCTAACCCAGCAGCAGCATCACATTGCCACCCTCCTCTGCTAGAAGATGAAAAACAGCAGGCAGATAAAAACTGAGATGGACACATCCTTCCAAAAATGTACTGGAGGTAAAAGAGAGTCCCAAGGGAGGGGTGGGGAATCACTCGTGGCAAAAAAGATATCAATTTTCCCTTTTCTTCATGAGAAAAACTGCTCAGAAATTCTCCTCCTATTCTTGCCTTTCATTTGCTGCAAGTTCTGGGAAAGGATGTTTGGCTGTTGATAACAGATTTATCTGGCTACACAGCAGCATCACTCCTGTTTCTAAAGCAGCTTAGAATTTTATCTTTCCACCAATTCCCATCCTGACTGTATGCACAGAAAAATGTCAGAATTGTTCTCTGAGGGCAAGATACAACTCATCCAACTTTAGGCATCTACAGGGTAGGTATAACCAAGCTTGATGAAGAGCAGTGGGGTGTCCCAGAGACTTACTAGGGGGATTGAATATTCTCCTTTAACTGCATAAGGACAGTAGAGGTTGGTCTTAAACCTGCATCCAAAACTGGCCAGGATGAATTCCAAATCATTGATTTTATTGACAGAAAATTAATATTTCTCTAAGTAAACTAAGAAAACTTGTATTCGCACAAAATTCTCACTTAGATTTACTAAATTAAATTTTTTTAAAATGTTATGGTGCAAAATACTGAATGTCACCTTGCTCTCCAAAAGATCATGTAAATAGTGAAGCACTTACTTGTCTTACAGGCAGGGTTACTTTGACTGTATGTCCAACAGGGAGAAATTTCAGTGGGACTGTTAAGGTGTCGCTTAAATTGCTGTTGTCATCTTCCTTATCAGAAATCTTCTACAAGAGAACAAAAACCACTGTTTTTATTCACAAAATAGAAACAATCCAGTTTTTTACTGGTTTTGGTGACACTGAAAATAAGCAACCAGTATGAACAATGGTGTTGTACAATGCCCCTTACCTGTAGCCTGACTTTAAGAACTGGCTCCCAAGCCTTCACACAATGAAAATAGAAAATATCTGTGTCTTCTGTAGTTTTCTGTGTTCCCTCATGAGATTCAGGCACCGTAAGCACAAGATTTATACCCTCTAGGTGAAAACAGATTTGTTTAGAGAATAAAACAGGTGAAACAGGTAACAAAGGTGACACACTTTCTGCTGGAGTCACCCTCTGTGGTAACTGCTCCATAAGCTGCCACACTGGAAAGTCTCCTACAGCACAGGATCTGGTACTCTTGCTTTTGTCCCACCACTTGGAGTGCTCCAAGAGTCAACACCCTCTCTTACTTCCACCAGCGAAGTTCAGTGTGTCCAAACTTGGTAGCTCCAAGGAAAAGACCCAGAGATCAGTGTTACAGCTGAAGGCTGCTCAGGGACTTTCAGTGAATTGTGTTTTGTTCTCTTTAGGGCATTGACTCCACCTGGGTCTGTCTGACTTTGACAGGATTAATTTGGTAAGCACAGTTACAGGCTGGGCACAGAGCAGACTGAAAACAGCCATGAGGAGAAGGACTTGGGTGTTTATTGAGAGAAGCTCACCATGAGCCAGCAATGTGCAGCCCAAAAAGGCAACAATATCCTGGGCTACACCAAATGAATCATGGCCAGCAGGTCAGGGGAGGTGATTTTCCCCCTCTGCTTTGCTCTCCTGAGACCCCACCTGGAGTACTGGGTCCAGTTCTGGAGCCCCCAGTATAAGAAGGACGCAGAGCTCTGGGAGCAAGTCCAGAGGAGGACTGCAAAGATAATCAGAGGCCTGGAACACCTCACCTATAAGACAGGCTAAGAGAATTGGGGTTGTCCAGCCTGGAGAAGAGCAGGCTCTGGAGAATCCATAAAGTGGCCTTCAGGTACCTGGAAGCTGAAGAGGGACTTTTTATAAGGGCATGTAGTGATAGGAGGAGGGGTAATGGCCTTAAGCTGAAAGAAGGTAGATTTACATTAGATATTAGGAAAAAATACATTACTGTGAGGGTGGTGAGACACTGGAACAGATTACCCAGAGAAGTTGTGGGGGCCTCATCCCTGGAAGTGTTCAAGGCCAGGTTGAATGGGGATTTGAGCAATGTGGACTAGCAGGAGGTGTCCCTGCCCATGGCAGGGGGGTTGGAACCAGATGATCTTGCAGGTCCTTTCCAACCCTAATCATTCTATGATTGTGTCCCCACCTCACAGGGCAATGGACATACCTTCCAAGTACTTTCTGCTTTCATTAATGTCTACTTGCACTTCCAAGCAGCAAACCTCACGGGACTGAAAGAGACAGGAATGGAAATGTGTGAAAACAGCAGATACCTCATCTGCAACAAATAACAGTACATCAGGCAGAGAATCACTGGCTATAATATAGAGCCAGCTGAACTGGTCTCAGTGCTGAAAGCAATCCTGCTGCACGAAAGAAAATTCAGAGTTCATTCTGGCAGGACAGTAGCCCAGTTACACTGCTTCAGAACTAACTTACCCATACAGTGGTGAGCTGCCAGAGAAGGCATTCCCATTCAAGTTGTCCCAAAATAAGGAAACTCTGTGCAACACACTCTTGCCCAAACATAGCTACACATGCATCTGACAATTATTTAGTAAGTGTTGGGGGGAAACACCTGGTGATGAGTTTCTATGTATTGTGGCAGTGATCAGTCTACAAGTCACCTCCTTTCTGGTCCTTATGTAGGGAAATCACAGATTTATTCCACCCTACCCCTTACCTGAGTCATTCCAGTTCACCTTTAATAACTTATGCCAGGACAGTTTCCCAAGCCATTATAGGAACAACACATGCCAATCATTACAGCTCTTATGCCTCTCACAGAAAATGAGGGGGAAAGAACAGAGTATGTGTTACTCTGCCTCAGGGGTATTAAAGGCTAGCATCTGGATCATGAGCAAGCTTGGAGTGGTTGGCATGAAGTACTTTGTACTCCTTAGCTGCTGGGCCAGCCCAAGGAAATAGGTAATGTACCACATGCTTACTATTAACAGAAGAGGTCTCTATGTTTTAATGACTAAAATAACTCTTTATTAAAAAACTCATTCCCCAAAAAGCTGGCATATTACATAAACTTCCAGTCATAAGCACATAATACTTGCTACTGCCTTCTAAAGACTCATCCCTTTTATAACCTTCTCTTTTCCTGACAAGTGCCATACAGGATTACGTGAGACACAAGCAGTTTTCACCTTGAACACCAATAAATATGGGGTTCTGAAAGATTAACAAACAACAGCAGGACAAAATATTGCCTTGTGATATACCTGAGGACTCCAAGAAACACAGCTTCTGTTTTTGTCTCGAGAGGGCAACAGTTAAGCTATAACAAATGGGAATCACTTTATAATGCACACCATGCTCTTACATACCATGGCATTTTCTGTTCTCTCTATAAAACATCAGAGAGGAAGAGGAGAGAATCAAAAGGAAGGACAAGTCACTCCAAGTTAAATTAATGTGAAACTTACCACTAGGACATCATTGGTAATGAGGTGTTCTGGAGGGCCAGGACTGAAATGAAATTAAAAAACAAACAAAAGCTCTGTGAGTATCTGATATTTAAAAAAAATAATAATATGAGTTTTATGACCTTACCTGCTTAAAACTGAATGTAGTTACATTTGAATCACAATTTGTTTTCTGAAAGGCATAACATATTATCAACTGCAAATCACATGAATCAAAATGCAATAGGCAAACTTGAAGAGAGGCAGGAGAGCCCATAAAAATACCAGTGCTTAAAACTACGTGCTAAGATCCAGCAGAACAAAGTATTGGTCTATGTGGAATTGTGTCCTGCTATTAGCAAATGACCATATGACTTGTGGAAAGCAAAGACTCCTATTAATGTCTTCTTCAACTAAGAAGCAAATGTATTTCTCACTGTTCCAGATTATATTTTACAACTGATCATAAATGAACAGCAAATAAGAATTAGCTCCCACCATACTATATGTATGACTAGAAAACAGAGGGGTAAGTCTTTGTCCCAAACATTTTACCTCATAAAACCTACATCTGTCACTGAATAGATGCAGTTATTTGTTACCATGAGTAACCTATAGAGTCTATTAACAGCAACTCTCATTAAGGCCAATACTCCAACATCACCATGTTACTCACATTCGTAAGTGCTTTCATACATCTGAAAGGAACATTGCAGTTACACAGTATGTAATCTTTGACTTTCTGCAAAGCCCAGGGTGTTTTACCAAACCTTAAATTTCTATTTCAGCTGCAGAATGTATTTAAATGTAAATCATGAGGCTTGACTTCCAAGCATGCAGAATCCCCACGTGCCTGACAACTTGAAAGGTGAAAAATGTTCCTCTTATTTCTAAGCTGAATCTACAAGGTTCAGTTTCCAAGCACTGCATCTCTTTCTATCTTTTTATATATATATATATGGTTGTGATTGGTTACAGATTCCCAGAAGATGCTTATACCACCTTTTAAGGTATGATTTATAGATAAATCAAATAGATTTTCAGTGTGGGAAGAATTAACTAAGAGCATCAGTGATTTTCTTCTGCAGCATTTCTATGTGTAAAAATAAGAAGCTTTACAGTTCCTCCATCCAATTATGCATTTAGTCAGTTTTCACTGGACTATATTTATATTTATGGTAATGCTAAGCTCAAATCTGCCAGAATGCATAGCTTAGGGTGTTTTTCAAGCAAAGTTCTGATAGTATTCCAAAGAGCCATAAAGTTTATCTCATTTATTCTCTTACAGACATGGTTGGTTACCACTTTGAGGGGGATGGTCTTAATTTTATTGCTTGTTGATTAATATTGCCTAATGGGTGAGTTTTCTAATACTGTCCAAATAACTCTGTGTATATCATTATAATAATACCAAACAAGTTTTCTGGTCTTTTAGAAACACCACGGTGTTCTTGGCTTTGTTCAATTAACAACTTGAAAAGAATCTCTGTTGTTTTACATGTATCTGGTGTACAAGTCACCACATCATGCCAGTGTTTAATATATTTCCACACTCAGGATACACACATCAAACATTAGGATTTGTAAGGCATGCACTGTAAGGCAGAATTTGATGGTAAAGTTAAGGTTAAAAAGTTTGAAACACTAATTCTGGCTCACTGCTGGGAGGAAGAGCTGGAATAAATTCCTCTTTCTCTGAGATATTATTGCTCCCTGTCAGATCTACACCTTTGAGCTTTGGAGCTTTACTCACATTCTTTCCATCCAGAATTCCACTTCCAAACTTTCCCATTTTTGTGTGCATGGTTCATTCTAAAAAGAAAAGGGTAAAATAAATGCAGATTATTGGAGGATGCAAGAATTTGGCAGTATTGACTGATTTAAAAAGCACTCCCACAGCTGACATGTCTTCCACTAATGTTACCAAAAAAAGCTGCATATTAACTCTTTTCAAAACTGAGATTGCAATGGAAATCACAGCCTTGGGAAGATGAATATTCTCCCACTGTGGGACATGTAGAATTGTGCATTTTTCCAAAGAAGAAAAATTTTTCAGAGAGGGAAAGCTTGACTAGAACAGAAATATAATGGTTTTCTGCAAGGATGGTATTGCATGGAGAGAAAGGCATTGAAGCCCAGAAAGAAATGTGAATGATGCCAGTGTCATCTCCATGAACAAGGCACTGAAACCACATTCATATTCCATCCAGCACAGTTATTGAACCATTTCATTCCCAGTGACTCACCCATGAACTAAGTGCATGGCACCAGCCTGCAGAGTCATTAGGAAGATCCACGTTAACAGCTTCCAGCATTTGGGAAGTGGTTGTTCTTTTGGGTATGGACTTTCTGCTTTAAGCAGGAATATGCCTCAGCCACAGCCCAGGAGTTTTCACAGACCCACCCCAGCTTTGGTCCTCTGGAAAATTCTCTTTTATGGGCTTCATAACAGAATACTAAAGATGTTAGGAGAACAGTTGTCATTTTACTGTGGGCTAGAGAAATCTGATTCACCTGGAAGGAACCCAGCATGAACATCAAGAAAAGTCTGAAAGATTCATTTAATTCGAGTGGTGAGTGGATTGTCTTCATGTTTGTAATAAAAGTTGCCATTAAAGAGGAAATGTTCACAAAAGGGGAATAAAGCCCAAAGCAAAGAAAGTTACTTATTTGTATTATAATATATAAAAAATACTATTAACCTATGCTAGCTACAAACATATTTTGACCCTACAGAGATGGTTCCCATGAGAGAGAAGCAGCTTCATTTTCTGAATCTGTGAAAAGAGATTAATGAAGTCACAAAAATCCAGTACATTATATCCATTTTTTTGTGAAATATGGATAATGATACCTATATAGATACCTAAATATTTGAGAGTCTTTTTATGCAGACTCAAACACCACTGAACATGGAAGCCAACGTGAACAATCAGGTCTCACTGACCTCTCCATATATTTTCAGTCCTTACCTCTGATTTCAAAGCAAAAGTCTCACGGAGTGTCTCTCCAGGTCTGATTCTAGCAACATTAAAAAGAACTGTGAACTGCATGTCATCTTTGGTGAGTGGATCTTCATCACACACTGCCAGTTCTAAAATGTTCTGGTAGTAGAATAAAATGAGTAAGAACTCTTACTGAGTTTCTATCACACAGAAACAAACAAAAAAAAATTGTTAAATACTTTTTCTTACCACAACAAGCTCAGTGGTAAGAATAAAGAAACCCATTCTTTCCTTCAGGAGTTTGCTAACGTGGAACAATGTCACCAGACCCAACCCAGGGAATCTGACCATGGAATAAAAAACAACTACCTGAGAGCTCCCACTATCCTGAGACAGAAAAGATGTCAGTGCTCTGCACCTCACTGATAATCCACACAAAGACCACACTTGCTTTCTTCCTCCCCAAAGTTCTCTTACCTACACAGCTTAGGGTAGAATTAAATTTGGTGTCTGCTCAGCAGGAATTCTTCCATCCTTTCAGTAGAATGAAAGCTCTTTCCCAAGTGACCGTCCAAAATAGCCCAGATGAAGTACGCTACAGCAGCACTTATTTCTTTCAGGTGACAACAAAGAGTCTGGACCAGCTCAGATTTATCAGTATTTACCAGTGCCTATAGCTAGCTGAGGGGATCACTACTCCACATATTTCCTCTTTTGGGCTAACCTGGCAGTTGTAAGTTCTGTTGTACAAGCATTTTCTTAAGTTTTTTAGCACAGTTGATCGAATAGTTGTCAACTAAGGATTCCCAGCTAGTCAAAATGGTGCATTTCCTATCTTTTTACTACCTCAACTTCTCTCTGGATCCTAAAGTAGAAAGTTTCGTTCCAGACAGGATTATCAGAGTTCTTGATGGTTTTGGTCTGAAGCTTTCTTTTTGAAGCAGATGGCAGCCACAAGCGCACATAGCAGTCTGATGCAGTCACTGCAGCAGAAAAAACAAAATTACAAATACAGCGTCAATATTGTAGATGAAAAGTGGGGAAAAGCCACGATTCTAGGGAGTGAAAAGTAAAGAGACCCTCGGTTGGCAGCAAACAAAGAAAGCCAACTAATTCCTGGTTAACTACAAATTGCAAATGTACACATGCACACACAAAGGACACTAAGAGCCACGTTACCCACGTGAAGAGAAAGGTATAATAGACCCCACTGACCATTCACTGGGCATACTCCCTGATGTTGCAGTCAACTCTGTTAAAAAAGTTTAACCAAAACTAGAGCTAGTTGCACAAAGGGCTGTTAGGACGACTACAGGAAAGGAGAACACATATTAAAGAGAAGATCATAGGAGACCAGCTTGCTGAGTCTAGGAACACAAACATGCAGAGGGGACATGATGGCTCTTTAGAAGGGTTAGGTGCTACAGAAGTTCTGTTGCAGTTAAGGCCCCAGGAACACAGGGGCACGAAGAAGTCCAAAACCTTCCTCTCACTTCCAGCCTACATCTAGCCCTTCTGGTTAGTGCAGTCAGTGCCTCAAGCAGCCATCCTTTGGGAAGAGCCTTTGGGGAAGTGCATTTACTTTGTGAAGCTTGACAACGATGTGAAAAGAAATCTCCAAGGTGATGTCTTTCAGAGCTGGAGTCTGGACTTGACTGAAGATGTCCACTGCAGCCCGAGATGCCTAAATACTTCAGACTGGTATCAAGCAGTGAATAACATTGCCCCGCAAGGTTTTGGCAGGAAAGTGGAACTGTCCCTTCAATAGAGTAGATAGGAGAGATCATTGAAACTCAGAAACATAGGCTTTGTCACACTACCACCTTCCTAGAGTCCACCTGTGGACATTGCTACGGGGTGTTTGTCACAGGAGGACGGGGAGCCCTTCAGCCCCCAGAGGCTTCACTCCCTCACATCCAGGCTTGGCCAAGGCTGTGCTCAACCCTGAATGGTGAGACACAAATGGTCTCAGCTGTAACTCAAGTAATTTATTGCCAAATGATGCCTTTTTTTCTTTTTTTCTTTTTTTCTTTTTTTTCTGAACTTGTCGCTTTTCACTAGGGGAATAAACAGACCAGAGGTTTCAAGAATGTGAGAAAAAAAACAGCTCAGGGTCTCTGTCCCGATTGAGGAGCCCACAAGAGACCTCTGCAGAGATGGCAACTGCATGGCTGGTCCCTCATACACCTTGAGAAGGAGCCACAAGAAGCTGTGAGGGTGAGATAATGAGATAAAGAAAGTCAAACACAAAAGTACACAGAAAAGTCTTCTTTGCCTGCATGTTCAGCACGTGCTTAGGACTGGATCTGCAGAGAGGCCCTCCTTAACCAGAAACTATCAGCACAATTTAACATGACTGCTCACCTGAGAACAGCAAATACCCTGAATGTATTTTAGAAGGCTTGAAATTCTCTAATTTACCATTGATTGCTGTGTATAATTGATACATTTCAATAAAGGGTCCCTAAATCCATGGCCTATGTGTTAGAATTCCAGTCCATTATAAGATTTCTATCAATAATGAACAGCAAAACCACACAACTCCAAGCAGATTTAAGATCACAGTGTCCTTACAAGGTCTGCCTTCTCCTTTTGGCCTAGGAAATTCATCTGGGAGTCTTGTTTTTTACCAGCTCCCTAAAATACCACTAGTTACGTCCTCCAATCTGATGACAACCTCTGGTATTGATCTAATTACAGCCCTGGCTATAGCCTTTCTCTTGCTGCTCTTTATGTACATTGCTTGTATACCTTCAGGACTTAGGCACATTGCTCAGTGTGTTCAGGTCTGGAGCTGACTGAAAACAGAATTAAACCACAACTCACGTAGGTCTCTGGACTTGATGTTCTTAGCTTGTAGGATTCTTACAGAAAGCATGTGAATGGGGCAAAACTTCATCTGCAGAGAAAATAGATGCAGTTAGTTCAGAATATGAAACCAAAGTGTATTTTGAACAGTAAAGGAGACTTTCTGCCCTTTTGTTTGAGTGTGTGAAGTGAGGGAACCACCTTCTGTTGGAAGTACAACAGACTGAAACAAGCACAAGTGCACACTGGGCTATTTGCTAAGTGGCTTAAGTGGAAAAAGGAAGAAAACATGGACTCAGCCAATGGTATGGAAAGCTTTTGTAGTCACCCCAGAGGTGTCTGTTTTCATCCAACATGATTAACATATGGCCATAGGGATGGTTGTGCTGCCTGTGCCATGGGTAGGTCAAAATTGGGCCTCTGGAAGGCTCATGGGAACAGAACCACTTCCTTTCCAGATATGAGATTTATTTCTATCCCAGGCAAGCTATCATTGTAATGATTCTTTCAAGCTACTTGTCCTAATTCTAGCAAAGAACTAAGGAATTCTTCCCAACCTAAGTAAGTCTTAGTGAACACAAATGTACAAAAATGTAGAAATACTAAAAGCGGAAAAATATTTCCATCTTTTTTGTCAAACTGGAACATTTAAATTTCTCTTCCATTTTCTTTTCAGTGCTTTATCTAATGCTTTGCACATTAGCATGACTTATTAGCAATAAGAAACAGTAATAATATATAGTCCTGATAACACTAATAAATTAAAGCAGGGCAACACCACGATGAAAGTGTTTCATTAGTTTGAATAGCATTTTACACTACGAGCTGACTGAAGCATCCTATCTATTTGTCTAAATGAGAGTATTCCATTATACTCCAACAAATTAGTTTAACAATTTTATTTTGGAAGTTAGTACCATGATTAATATTCCTGACACTGAAATGTTTAATTTGGAGATACAGGAACCCAGGGAAAGAGGAACATTTCTATAGAGAGGGTCACTCACTATGGTTTATTTGAAATTCTGCTAATATGGGGTGGAGATTACTGGACATTTATTAGAGATCAAAACAGCCTTCATTCAGTTTCATTCACTTTTGTTTAGAGGTAGATCATGTAACATGAAACAGATACAATTTGAACTGTAAATTAGCACTTTCAAATAAAGGCTTCATATTAAATTTTATTTTGTTAAAGTTTCATCCTTTTTAAATTCAGATTACTATTAAAGAGTCACCCTGAGCAGAGAAATTGTTTTTAAACACACAAAATCACAAATTATTCTGCCAGCTGGCCTCTTCACTGTTGATTGAAACACTTTTTTGTATAAACATGACACATTTGTTCTTGTGTGACAAGAACCATTTCTGTTTAGTTTTCTTCCAATTTGAAACTGACATATTTTAAATCTTCTGAGCTTAATGCATTCTGGGCATTACAAGTTGCAGCTGGGACACTTCCAAATTATTCCAGTTACCCACTGAAAGAATTTGACCTTAATTTCCCTATGCAAATAATTATTTAACATAGAAGTACCAACTGAAACAATCAGTCAGCATTCCTAGTGGGTTTCATTAACGTGAAATACTGGACTATGTAGCCAATTACAGGGCTGACAGTTTTTAATTAATATGTTCATTTTGTGCTATTTTGCAATCAACTTCCCCCTTGCTCAACAGAAGCCCAAACAGTCCTCAGAGAACTTCACTGGAGAAATGGATGTTGGTCCCCAATTTTCACTGAACTGATTGGGATGAAAATTTCCTTTATATTTTTATATATATATATTTCTACTGCTCATAAGAACAGTGTATCTGCAGCTCACCAGCAGAGTACTCAGTTGGGATTGATGTTTTCATCCTCTCCCAGTGAGCCAGACAGCCTTACTCCTCCTCCCTTCCCCTTTCAACAGAAATCACTTCCTTTAAACATGTTAACATCTGCCTGCCAGTGAAAACATCACCAAAGATGAGTGTTCATCCTTTCTGATTTGGTGCAGCTTAGTCCTTCTGTTGTAGCAGGGGGAAATAGAAACAGGTTCAGACAAGTAAATGGGGCTATAATAAACCCTATGGCCTGTGCAAATTCCCCAGGGAAACCAGAAGCCATCCTGCTCACGAGACTGCAGTGACACCCATTCAGAATTGGGCTCATTCTCTTTTTTTTTGTCATCAGAAAAAGGCAGAGCTAATTTTCTACCACAAACCAGAACAGACTATTAGGGTCTGACTCAGGTGGTCTAAAGTAACATCCTTGCCCAAAAGTGCTGGCACTCCAGAATACCCTTCTTTTTCTTGAAAAAAATAATTTGCTATTTTCAGAACATGGAAAGCAACATATAATTTCCTGAATAATGCAATTTGACAAGCATAGACACCTTATCCAGACAGCTTGTGACAGTCTTGCAGGTGTGCTGGTCTTGTTCTTTTTAGTTGCCTTCCTTGGAAGAACCATAGTTTCCTTCATAAACACACAGAAAGTAACAGATCCCCCCCCCTGTAAATATCCAGAGTCAAAGTTAACTTTTTCAGAAGCACATCATTCTATTTTTGATGAAGAATTAAGAGTGCCAGACAGAGGCCAATGGCAGAGTGCAATAAATAGGCGCATGGCCAATAAATAGTAGCATGTCCAGGATCCCAAAGAGTGGGTTAAAACCAACAAAACCAAAAACAAGCAACAAAAACCAACCCCAAAACCAAACTCCTTTTCTTCTCAAAGCAAGTTTTATAGGAGCCATCTCAGATTTAAAACACAGAAAAGTCAATAAAGAAAGATACAACTAGCATGGCAGCAGAGCTGTGTCAAAACTTAAATAAAAATTCAGTCTGACATCTCATTGATTTTAATAATATGCATTTATTGGCATTCTTTATGGCTTGCAGAAAATAATTATATGCTGGTCAGCTTCAGGAGGACACATATTTCTCCTGTTTACAGGCAGTTAGGTACTTCAAAAGACAACTTCAAGAGCATGAAATCTTCTCAGAGCTCATTAACAACTAGGAGCCTACCAAGAGAGCCTGTGGATGGCAACAAAAGAAGAAAATCCTATTAACAGCTCCTATATGTTATTTCACTCCTTATTGCCCCTCCATGCTGCTCCTAGAACAAGGAACTATTTCTTTTAATTTTTTTTAATTTTTTTTTTTTTTTAAGTCCTTGTTTTGTACATGTTAGAAGGCTGATTGAAATCTCAGCATTTTGCTCCCCCTGCACCAAATCTAAGGAGTTCCCTCAACAGAGTTACCACCATGGAGCTATATGAAGTTTAGTATGAGGAGTTTGTACTCTGTGTTTTGACATCCCATAAGTATCTGTAGGATTTATCACTCAGCTTTATCAATACCTCTCAGATCTGCTTCTTTTCATGGGTTACCTTTTCTTTTGCTGGTGGTGTAACAACAGTACAATATCTCGTGTACAAGATCTCACACAAAAAGTAATTGTTTGGCATATTCTTACCATCTATTTTATCTTAAATACCAAGGACATGGTTCAACCACAACTTGTAAATTTATCAAATTAAGGTTGAAGCTATAAACTTATAAACTCTAAAAAAGCTTCATGATCAGCCTGGCTCCAAAGTGTTCTTTTCTACATAGATTGTTTAACATCTAATAGGGGCTTAATTTATTAGTCCTTCTATCAGTGAGAGTACTGCTAGCAATTTGACCTTCCAACTAGCTGGCTATTTTCAGTAAAATTAGAGGAACACAAAGTTCTAGTGGGAAAAGTTACTGAAAAAAAAACAGGAAAGGGGATAGAAGGAGAGAGCATGATCATGAAAGACGCATTTTCCTTGGGAGTCACAATCACCCAAAATCTTATCATTGGAAGTTGACTGGTTATTATGAAATCTTATTTGCCTTACAAATATTTACTGTAATTTCTTGATATCACTGATGGATTGTTTCAAGAGTCACTGTGGATTTGGGATGCATCCATATTCTACCTATCACCTCTTTACACGTATGAGTGGGTCCCTTGGAGCTTTGTATTGGCAGGATTTCTGAATATTTTACCACAAAAAAAAATTACTGTGTAGTTCACAATGCAAAACTGCTAAATAGTGATTATTCTTGTCCAAGCAGAAGAAAATACCCTGGTATGAATATTGAAAGCATTCCTAGCAAGTTGTAAATTAATGCTGTCCACTGCTTCTGTGCCAATTTGGCAGCTTTTTTAAACAGCAAAAAATTAACTGGAAGACTTTTTGCAGGTCTTCCTAGATAGTTCAAAGCACTTAGATTTTTCTAAACATTATTTGAGTATGAAAGAAGAAAAAAAAAACCAAACACAAAACCACCTTGTTCTGGTTTCTGTATCTATTTACCAATTTACACATTCTGAAAAACTCATTCACGTGACAGAACGGCAGAACTACCTGAAGTGTTGATGAATACTCCTCCTTGGGAACAAAAGTGTTCTGACCTGAAGCTATCCTTGTACTCTACCTTTTGGCTGTGTTGCCTGCTAACCAGTGGTATGTGTATTCTCATGGAATGGAAGCTGCAACTCTCACTGTAATTGATACTTTCGAGATAAAATTATACCTAATACATCTGCTCATTGATCAGACCCAGAATTATTTTATTAGCTACATGATTGATATTTAAAATCAACAGATAATATTTGTATTTAAGACATAGAGAATGCCCTGGATATAACAGGTAGATAGATTAGGTATAAATTTTATCCAGAAAGTTCATTACATTTATGTTGTATATTCTTTGTCCTGAGCATCCAGTGTATGAATATTTTTAAACTCTCGTTGGAACTATCTGTTCAAGATAGTGATATTTTCCTGAATTTGCAAATATTACAGTGGCACAGGTATTCTTTATTCTTAATGATTAATGATTCTCCATAAGACGTAACATGTAACACTGTTTCTCAGTACATTTTAAACCCACTCACCCCTGTTTTTCTTTTATTTGCTGCAAAATCCGACATGGGCTTTGACACATAAGGAAGAGTTAGTTAGTAAATAACTCACATCTTGCATTTCAGACACCACATCCATGACTTTTTGAAGATATACGTGAGAAAATAATTCTCAGCTAATAATTCTGTTGATTTATACTATAAACTGTCAGTTCAAGTCTCTGAATGGGAATCTCTTCCTATATGAAAACTCAAGTCCGGACACGAAACACTTCCACTAGAACAAGTGGTGTTGTAAACATTACATTAAAGATAGCTAAATCAGCCAAATATCCCATTAGAACTCTCCCCTGCAGCCAAAGTAACATAAATTATGCTTTGTTGCTAGAAAAAGCTGCTGGGTACTCTCAGCTGGGGCAAGCAACAAACATGTGCTATCTTGAGAAAAGCATGCAGCAGCTCCAAAGCACTTTCATTTTACATCGAGGTAAATGCATCCAGGCCAGCACTCCCTTCCTTCCCGTGTTCACTCCAAGACAAGGGCCACATTTTTGCCATCTCTTTGCTGAAGCCTTTGCTTTGATTTTAGTTATGGGGGGGCAAAAGGGGAAAGCAGTAAACTCTGCAAAGTTTGAGATGACACCAGGACGTCACACCAGCAGCCGTTGGCATCTCGGAGGATGCAAGGAGGAGGAGGAGGGATCTTGCTCTGGAGAACTGGAGCAGGGAAGCCCCAAAAGCTGGGAGAGAACAAAGCACAGAGGTGGAACTCTCTTACCTTGGCTGGTGGGCTTCCCATGACAGGCAAGATGGCGACAGCAGCAGAAAAGTCAATTTGGGTAACAGATCTGCCAGCTGACAAACAGGCTCACAGCTTGTTGTCGCTGCTGAAATAACCTGAAAGACACATATAATTTATACAGGCACTGAGCTCCACCCTCTGCCTCCTCTGTGTGGGTAAGAGTCTGCCTACGTCTGAGAAGGAAGCATCTGCAATGTCAGAGGTGAGAGGAAAGCTGAAGTTACCACATCTTTGTCTGTGACTTTAGCCCCTCTCACAATTTCTTATCGTCCCAATACTGTCCTGACAGATTTCTGGCTTGATTTTGCCATGTTCACAGTCTTCCTTTATTTACCACCTTTTTCACCTGTTCAGTTAGTGGCTGTATTTCCAGTAGCTTTTACATTCTTCCACATAATACTCCAGAAAAAAAAAAAAATCAAAAGGAGGGGATAGACAAATCTCATCTGTTAAAATTTATGACAAGAGACCAGCCACTTCTGAATGCTCTTTTCAGTCCTTCCAAGAACAGGGACTTGTTTCAATATATTATTGGGAATCTTTCTGCCAAGTAGTAAATCAAATCTCCTCACTTGGAACTACCTACTGGATGATTACCTGGCCAATGCAGAGATGGGGATGAAACCAGAATAAATATTGGTAGAAAGGGAAACCTGCATACTTTCTGGGCACTTCTTCTTATAAGAAGAACATGACAACCAGACATCTCCAAGCTTCCCATTCTACTCCCCCATCAGCTTACTGGTGGGTCCTAGGGCATCCTGTGGAGATGGCACAGACATGGATTCCTCTCCCTTGCCTACTGTGGACTGCTGAGAGACAACTGGGTGTCTGTCAGGACATTGCTCCAGGCAATAAACCTTAATCCACACCTGAAATCTCATATTGGATGTCATGCAGACCCAGACTTGGAAAAGGCCTGGAGGACACCATAGGTTTGCAGTAAGATATATCCTTACTGGGGAACAGTAATATCAGATATACTGGGGGCTGTATCAGATAGTATCAAGCCTCACTAAACAACCAGTAGACACCTTATTCTGATGGAAAGAGAGAGTGTCAAGAGTTAATTTTCATCAAATAGGAGGGAGGAGTTTGGGTTTTGGTAAGAGAAGAAAAAAAAAAAAAATAATTAATCACAATAATTGTTTAGGAAAATAGGTTTACCCAAAATCTTTGGCTTTAGATTTTTCCTGAAACTCAGATGCACACACCTTTAAACCACTTTTTAAAGTATTTTCCACACAAAACTGTCACCAAGTGAAGAACGGTTCTGGTCAGATGCTCCTTGGTTATGAAAGTGACAACCAAAAGCTCACCTTGAGAGTTCCCCAAACCTCTTCTGTGGCTGGGACTGCAGCCACTGTGGTAGTGATAAGAACTGGATATAGGGTTACCCAAGCATCAGAGGGAGACCTTGAATGGTTAGGTTGCCATCTTTGAAATACTAAAAGGAAAGGTGTCTCAAATAAAGGTGTGGTATAGGTGCAGAAAACCAAAGGGCAGCTACAGAACTCCCAGTGCCATAAGCCAAACTCATCAGAAAGCATTCTGGGCTTCAGAGCAATTAACCATGAAAGTCTTGCACCCCTGCAGTAAGGTTTTGACAGCCTCACTTGGGCATTTCTACAGGAGCAACCAAGACTGCAGTGCAAACATTCTTCTCCATGCTTCCTTGGATACAGGTGTCTGTAGCATCCCATCTCCAGAAATAAGGAAAAAAGCAGAGAAAAAGGGAAAAAAACCTCATTTTCATTCTGAAGTTTTGGGTTTTCTCCTTTACAGTGCTGTTGCAGCTTTGATCACCCTTTTCTGCTGCCAAATTTACCTCCTAAAAAGAAGGAAAATGGAAAAGCAGTCAGATGAAAATGAACTCCAGTCAAAGAGGGGTATGTCTGCCTGGAAACAGAGCAACACATTAAAAACAGAACAGCTGCAGCAGGGAGACCCAGGTCTTAATGGAAAAGGAAAGAAATAAAAAAATCTCCCAGAATGTCTTCAAATCAAGGTGCAAGAGTTATTTTGGAGAGCTATAGAACTGGTTTTTCCAAAAGCCCCTCCAACAAGTTACTGTTTCCAGTAAATTAGCTTGGCCAAAATACATAAAATATTTTTCGTTGCTTGTCAGCAAGCACACTGACAAGTACCACATCCATTTCCTCCTGGAACTGAGGGAGATGGGCTGTGTGATGTCAGGCCTTACTACAGACATAAAAAATGTACAGCATGGGGAAAATAAGACAGAGAAATTCAATTGCATAAAGAATGAATAAAAAGAATAACCACCTAAAAGTTTAAATCTAAAGTTACAAGGTCATGGCACAACGCATTAATGAACTGGCCTACAGAACAAAATTCTATTTCTTTTCTGAATTATATTGAGAAAGTACTTAGAACAACAAGGGGGAACTCAAGAAAAAGACTGTGCAGCTTTGTGGAGTTTTCTTTTTATGCCAGACAGTGGCAATGGGAGATGACAATCTTTTTCTCCTTGCCTTATAAATTAGTTTGTACTTTGTTCAGCTCAGTGGCTGATAAGAAAAATTATAACAAACTGAAAAAATAATTATCTACAGCTGGATTCAAACCAAAAAATTTTTTCAGAAACCAAGGAAAAAAGCCTTCTATTTCCCTAGCTCATCCCCAAACTAATTTTTCTTATACCTGGGATACTTAACCACTGCAAAATATAATCCCGACAGAAAAAAAAAATTCTAAAAATGAAACGAAATTAAATGAAACTAGAAGTTATAAAGCAAAGCTTCAGAAATACGAGATTTGGGGACCTTTCAAAACAGAAATTTTTAATTTGGAATAAAAAGCTTTCTCATTTTTTGGATCTCTCCTCTCTTCTCTCTCCTCTCCTCTCCTCTTTTCTCTTCCCTCTTTCCTCTCTCTTCCCCCCTCCTCTCCCCTCTCCTCCACCCCAGCTAACTCTAAAATTTTTTAGATCTTTGAATGCTTTTGAAACAACAATTTTCAGCACACCTGATGTTCAGTAGAACAAAATACCAAGTGGTCTGTCTCAGTAGCAGTCAGGTGACAGCACCATTTGTAAATGAACCATCCTTCTGTCTATCAAGATTTAATCCTGCTTCAGAAAAGTAAAAGGTGCTCTATCCTCTTACCTATCTTCTAAACCACTGCAATCTTAAATAAGCATATCATACAGTAAAGCCAGCATCACTGGCTCTTTTCCCTGGCCAGAGTAAGAGAGCTACTAATTTCCTTAGCCACTTTGCAGGTGTGGTTGTAAGTATGGCAAGATAGAGATCTTTACAGCTTCAAGATGGGAGGAAGCTGCTTATTACTTACCTGGGGTATCTGAGGACTGGAGTATTATCTTTCCAAGACACGTCAATGGAAAGCCACACACTGAAACCCACTGTGTTTACGTTTAGAAATTGTTCTTTTATTTTAAACCGAGTGATTGCAGAGCACCTGAGTGAAATAACTCAGTGAGATATTTCAGTGTCGTTCCACTCAGGCCGGTTTCTGAGATATTTATCTTCAGATCTTCTTCAAATAGTCTGACACTGATGTCAGTGTGGAATTGCTTGAGTAAAGACCTCAGAAGGGTTAGGTAAGTATTACACTTCACCACTTGGCTGACAGGAAGACCTGATTTATGCTTATGGTATTTAGTTTCAAACTGTCAAGAGAAGAGTTTCTTTCTTAGTTCCCACCAGACTCTTGCATTTTTTTCAATAGTCAATTTTTTTCCAAATCACAAGAATAACTTTTGTTTTCTTGTATTGTTTTTCAATCTGTGACTGCAAGCTCTTTGGGGCAAGACGTACTAAGGAGGTGTTTGCAACTGAATGTTACCATACTGGGAGAGAGTAATTAAAAAACAAAGGTTACTCTAATTGTATGGCACACAGAGCAGTATTTCTTTTCTAACCCTGTCCCTGTGTCAAGTCCTCTTTAAGCCCTGTATGTTATTTTATTCAAGGACCTACCTTTACCTGAGCACAACCCCTATATGTTGGCTCAGAAAGGGATAAAAAATATACAAGGGTTTCTTTCAAATAACAATCTAGTCATTAAGTGTTCAATTTATTCATTCCTGCCTTATCCTCTAAGTAGCTCTCCAACATGAGCCTCAGAGATCCTCACTGTGTGAAGTCTCTAGGTTAGTATGGTTAATGGGTGGGCTTTTTACATGAAGCCAACCTTTGTCCTGGCTCAAGTAACCTGGAAGGCTTCAGTTAAATGTAAATGTAAGAAAGCCACTCTGAGCACAGTGACAGGGCAAAGAAATACAGAAACAGCCAGTTCAGGGTGGAGAGAATCCATGCAATGATATCCCCCTCAGCTTTGGAAATACCTGCCAAGTATCCCTTCGTAGCAAGCAGACTGATCACCAAGAAGTGAGTACTGGCACAGAATCCTTGGTAAATATCTGAAAATATTCAAGTCTTATAAATATCTGAGGATGATGTTTCATATTGCAGCAAAAACTCATCTAAGAGCTGGGTGTCAGTAACAAAGGAGGTCTTGTTTCTACCCCAGTGCCAAGCTTACAGAGTTCTGCCCCTGCCCCACAGGATTGGCTCTGGCACTCTTCTGGCCAAACACAAAGTTTATTTAAGGGGCTGAAGCAATAGACAATGACTCTTCCTTTCCCTGAGGAATTTCCAGGACTGTCCTTCTTTAGTGGCATGTAGCCATTACCACAGCTTACTAGAATATACAAACTCACCTTGAGTTCAGTAGTGGGCATCTGATTATGGGCAAATAGCCCAAATTGTCCCTAAGAGCTGCCTAAAGCATTGAGACTCACAGAAGCTTTCCATTACTTTCTTGGTATGGTTCTTTTAAAGTTACTGCAAGGCTGTCAAAATTGAAAACTGAATTTTTATATATATATATATATATTTAAGTACAAAATCTCTAGACTTCAACCAAGGTATTGGAACAATTTAAAACAGAATAACCAGAGTTTGGCTTAGCCATTGCAGCTGTTATGAGTTATGAGCCTTGCAAGCTTATTTGCAGCAATTAAGAACCTGTGATTCACTCCTAACAGCAGACAACTATTTCATGAGGACCTCATGGGCTCTACATATTCATGAGGATTTTAATATAAAAGCTCCTTGTGCATTGATACTTATCCCCATACAACATAGTTCTGTTGAGAAAAAAAGACATTTATTAGATATGTGTCTGTTCTTCTAGTCCATTTGTACCATTCTTGTGACAAAAAGAAATCAGAAAGTTTTCCTAATAGTGCAACTGAGAATTCACCTTGCTGAGAGCACTGTATGCTCATCCAACAGTGTGAAAGCAGCTTTCTGTCACCTGCTCCCCTTAATCTAGTGTGGATGGCTGACAAATGGGAGCAGAAAGCCCAACACTTGAAACACACCGAGTGTCTCAGTTGGACTGAGGAAAGGTCCTTCAGCCTGTGCCAAGGCAGAGTCATCCATGGAGCCTGATGCTATCTCTGAACATCTCTGTGCATGCACACTAGGTCTGGTTTGATTCTTTTTCAAGCAGCACATAAAACATAATACTTGACTGCAATTTTAAATGCTTTCATTCTAGTAGAAAACCAATTTTTCACAGGCACAGATCTTTTTTAACCTTTTAATTCATACAGTACCTTGGCACTTCTGAAGCTCTTGTGATTTTTGTACAATGCTTCTTGAAACCTGAGACCTCAGAATAGAAACTCATTTGAAAGCCAATAGAATTTTATAGCCTTCAGCATCTCAGTGAACTCGGCTGCTTTTAACCTTAGGCCTCCAGCATTCATGGTTTGTGTGGCAAGTGAGACATGATACGGCCAACAAGCCAGAAAATTTTTGTGTAGGTCATGAGAGAGGCGTTGAGTCTGTTCAGAAGAGGAACATTAAAATAAGCTACCTACACTGCCTCCTTTGCCAGAGGATCCAGATCTATATGCCAGAGGATCCAGATCTATATGCCAGAGGTCCAAAATTAGATCTCCTGGGCCCAGCCAGGGAGAGTCCAGGCTGGAGGAGCTGCAGTCTCTCGGAGACTCTAGCTTCCAGGGGTAGAGATCTGATGGCAGACTAGATTTCAGATGGTGACCTCTCCCATAAATACCTTCAGGAACCAAACCTCACCCACACCCTTCCAACACAGCAGAGCATAAACAAGTGGTGGTGCCTTCCCTGCAATACATTCGATTCAGGTTCTGCAATCTGTCCCCATGCAACAGATCCATTGCAAAGTGGCAGAGACCCTTGTCTTGCATGATTCAAAACCACTAATTGTTGGTCTCCCCTGCTGTGTACTCACACACATACTGAATGCATTTGTCAGCCAAGCAGCAGGGAGCAAGCTGTGAACCACAAAAAGGTAATAAGGTAATACGTCTCGTGACTTGCCTGCACCAGTGCTGGGAACTGGAATGTTCATCCCACAGAGGAAATCATGTTGGCACACTTCCCCTCACCCTTCCCAAAAAGGCTTCACTCACGTATATATGATTTTGAAACATTTCTGGCCTGATGCCTCAGCTCACATGCCAGGACCCTGCCTACAGAGCTGTTTGGCTACCACGCGGTCGCCCGGGCAGGCCAGGAACTTGGCAGCTAAGAGCTTTAGGAAGCTGGAAGCAAAGGAATTGGCCAAAAGCTGAAGGACATCTAAATGGGCAGCTCATTCAACTGCCAACTAGCCCAGGGGGTAGCCCCTGGTAAATGGGAGAAGTCAGCAGTGTCATGGCATCACAGAATGGTGGGTGGCCTGTGGAACAGGCCAGGTGGGTTCACAAGGTTGGTGACAGCATGACAACTTTCCAAGCAGGTTTCCATGAAGCTGGAGAACCAGCCAACCCAGCAATACAGAATCTAATCAACATTTTTCAAAGGAGAAGTGTTGCAACACGAAATTTGTGATCAACTCTATTCATCAGACACCATTTCCTCACCTAGGGTACAACTGTGAATGGGAAGTACCTGACTGCTGTTAACACACCTCATATTTCTTCCTCCTCCTCAGACTTAACACACAAACAGCTGACAACATGGACAGATATGTGGAGCACAGAATGCCTTGTGCAACGACTGCATGTCCTTGCTTACAGGAAAAAAGAGGAGAGAGGAAATGATCATTAAAATGGTAATGTACCCCCTGTTCCATTTGAATACTCCTTGGCTCTGTCGTAAATTCTCTGCATATCTTGAGCAAGTTAGTGAATGATTTGTAGTATGAAATGAAAACACCAACAGCCAGTTCACCTGAGATCAGGGAAAACTGCAGCAACTGAGAGGAAAGACAAACCACAAATGCTCTAAAAAATTACCATGATAATATTGTTATAGAATATTACTGGCCCTTCCCCCAAATCATTATCATTTGAAAACATCCCTACCAGACACCTTCCATTTATCAACCCAAACATTGTCATTTATCAACCCAGACACCATAGATGTTCAGAGGAATTACTGTATTTCCCCCTGACTCTCTGTGCCATGGGACACATAACTTCACTCATGGTCCACAGAGCACCAAAAGGTGCAGTAGTCATAGCATGGGTCAGAAATGTGTCCCACCCTCTAAATTCTTGAAGAAGCTTCTTCTTCCACACAGGACATTGTCCAGTCTTATGTGGCTCTGAATCAAATGAAATGAATGGTTGTATTACATTATTAGAGATGCAGCTAAATGCTGTTCATTTGTCCCCAGCAAAACATGCTTCAGCTCTGTGGGGAATAACCTGGGAGTCAGAGAGTTAATTAATGGTTTCAGTCAGCATCAGGGAGAGTCTGTAAGAAGAAATGAGCAGGGCAGCTTAATTTTCATTCAATATGCTCATGGACTAGTCTATATTAATAACTTCAACAGAATATATTACACTATCTATTGCAAAACCAAGAAGTAAAGATATTGTAAAGTTATTCAGTGCTTTCCTAAATGGGAACAGACTTGTCTATTAAGAACTCCTTTTCCACTTAACGTTTTGAAAGAAAAATCGTGCAGTTTAATCCATGCCAATCCATTCCAGCCTCTAGAGACAAGAACATCTATTTGATGTCTTAAATTCTAATTCTGTTTGTGACCACTGAAGCTTCACTTCCTCCTTACAAACGTAGTCATCACCATTATGCAGTCTGTCTGTGTCAGGCCAGTGTCTAACACAAAGCATCCTGACAACAGAGCATCTCAGGGTTTTTCTGCTATCTGTGTAGTGCAAAGCATGAGCAAAATCCCCATCACTCATACTATACCTCCTATCCCTCACCACTCCAGATTACTGAGGGCAGCTAATCAAAATTCAGCCAAAAACCAACATACAGAAAAATTCTGAAAGGTCAAAGTTGCCTGTTTGCTTTTGGAAAAAGATGTGCTGAAAAGATTCAGAGTTATCTTCCTGACCTGCAGATCCTGGTAATTCAGTGGTAGGTTTTGTGGTTAGACATTACCAGCTTTTCTTTGATCCATTTAGTAGTTAATCTCATGCATTTTTAAAAAGTTGAAAGCTTTGATTCTCTCACACACTTGCACACATTCTTCTCAGGAATGGTCTGACATTAAGGGGGTAATTCACAGTTAGAGTGCCACCTCAGCTGCACACGTGTTTGATGCAATTGCAGCACATCCAAACAACAGGCAAAGGAATATGCATGAAACATCAGCCCAGTCTCCCCTCCCTGCTCCCCACAAAAACCAAACATACCACCTTTTATTCATAGGCTTAATTATTGTTTAGCTCATGTCCCTTTATTTCTGTTTTCTCATTTGTATTGGTGTTCATCTAATCTTTTTAGACTGCATGGGTTTTTTTTTTTCTGAGCAAGGTCTACAACTTATATGGAAACTTTTGTCACTTAGCAAAACAGGGCTCACTTCTCTGTTGACTTTTCACAATGCTCCAATAAATTCTATTTCTGATCCTTGAAACTCTTATTACAGCTAAACCAGCTATTTCCCTGCCTACATCTTCCTTTCACATTGTGACCCCTGACTTTTCTCAGCCTCCACACCACATTTCCCTCCCACATGAGAGTTAAATTTAAATACAGAGGGAATTATTGTCTCTTATGTGTAGTTCAATCAGACACTAGGATCACAATTCAGGAATTACTGAGAAAAATTAGTGCATTGTGTACATCAGGCTAATTAACCATAGCTGGCCTTAGCTTTAAAAATCTCCTTTTCTTCCATGCATCCATCTTTCCTTTACATCTCAAACATATATTAGGAGTCTGCAGTTGACCAATATCTATAGGCAGTGATGGTCTATCTGCTTTATAGCATAAAAAGGTTCACATGAAGAGACCAGCTACTTCCATTATTTCAAGACTCTGTAGTCTTAAAGGGTGAGAAACTGAACACTCTTGGTACTGATATATAGTGTACCTCTTCCAATAAATATGGGCTAATGGAGCTTTCCAGAAAATACATTGCACAGGACAACATGCAAAAGCTTTCTCAGAAGGAGACTGATTCCAGGGCCTGGGCTTCACAAAACCACAAGGGAAGCAAACACACCCTTCTCCTTCTTCACACCTTTCTTCCCTGAGCAAACATTCTGAAAGCAGTTCCTGGAGACAAACCTTGAATGATTTCCTCAGCCAGTTTCCATTTCTTATTCACATTCTTAGAGGCACTGGCCCTTCATTTGCATCTCATCTGTGTCAGTGGGTTTCAGCCTTTCCTGTTTATAGTTTATAAACTCTCATGGCAGCAGTGCCATTAGGATAATTATAAGTTATGACAGAACTCCCTTGCACACTAACAAGAGATATTTTGTGTCTAGATAATGAGGTCTGCAATTTCCCAGATTTGCAGAACAAGGACAAATTGTTTTGGCAATGTGCCTGATTTACTCCCAAATTTGCCTGTACCACCTGCTCTGACTCCACTGCTGTTCTGCATCACTCTTCCACACCACTTTCTGCTTCAGGCTCTTCTTCCCCTAAAGTGAACCATATAATTCTACCTTCTGCAGAAGCCCCCATACTAAGGCCACCACCAGCAGAAGCCAGTGGAGAAAATTCTTCCAGTTAAGGTAATTACAGAAGAAGTAGTGAGGGGGAAAAGGCAGGAATAATGGGCTAAAATCCTATTTGAGTCTTCCTAAATAAACATAGCAGCAAATACTTCTAAGTTTGTGTTACACTGCAAGTAACAAGAGGAAACATAGGTTAATTTGCTACTTACAAGTGTGTTCTGGTGTTCTGAACCCACCCTATCTGCTCTTGCTGCCTCGACAAGGGAGTCACATACTCCAGGCATCTCTGCTCTACTCCAGCCTGTGAGATCTGGCAGGCCAGGTTTTATTTAACACCTAAGCCTCATGCCACATGCAAGGCCAGATTCACACAACCATTTCCTCAAATCAGACCATTGACCCAACATTTGTACTGAAGCCCCCAGGATATTCAGAGCCAAGCTTTGTCGACCTATTAACTCTGAATATGACTTCACCAGGCACTTAAACTGAAGACATGGCCATCAAAACAGGTATGCTACAGTGATCTCCTGGTCCAAACAGAATCAGTGGCAAACCTATCAGTAAGAATCAGGCACCTTAAATCAGGACTATCATTCCCAGCAGCTGCAGAGAGTCAGCTCCATACATAGAATCATAGAATCATAGAATCATAGAATAGGCTGGGTTGGAAGGGACCTCAGAGATCATTGAGTCCAACCCTTGATCAACTACCGCTGCAGTCACTAGACCATGGCACTGAGTGCCACATCCAGTCTCTTTTTAAATGTCTCCAGGGACGAAGAGTCCACCACCTCCCCGGGCAGCCCATTCCAATGTCTGATCACCCTCTCCATAAAGAAATTCTTTCTAATATCCAACCTAAACCTCCCCTGGCACAACTTAAGACCATGCCCTCTTGTCTTGTTGATAGTTGCCTGGGAAAAGAGACCAACCCCCCCCTGGCTCCAACCTCCTTTCAGGGAGTTGTAGAGAGTGATGAGGTCTCCCCTGAGCCTCCTCTTCTCCAGGCTGAACAGCCCCAGCTCCCTCAGCCTCTCCTCATAGGATCTGTGCTCCAGTCCCTTCACCAGCCTGGTTGCCCTCCTTTGGACCTGCTCCAGCACCTCAATCTCCTTCCTGAACTGAGGGGCCCAGAACTGGACACAGTACTCGAGGTGTGGCCTCACCAGGGCTGAGTACAGGGGAAGAATCACCTCCTTGGACCTGCTGGCCACGCTGTTCCTGATCCAGGCCAGGATGCCATTGGCCTTCTTGGCCACCTGGGCACACTGCTGGCTCATGTTCAGCTTCCTGTCAATCCAAACCCCCAGGTCCCTCTCTGTCTGGCTGCTCTCCAGCCACTCTGTGCCCAGCCTGGAGCTCCCCATGGGGTTGTTGTGGCCAAAGTGCAGGACCCGGCACTTGGCCGTGTTGAACCTCATCCCGTTGGAATCAGCCCAACTCTCCAGTCTGTCCAGGTCCCTCTGCAGAGCCCTCCTGCCTTCCAGCTGATCCACACTTCCCCCCAGCTTAGTGTCATCTGCAAAAATACAAAGCAGAACAACTGGCTTAAGAAAAGTGTTGCCACTACCTAATGTTCTAACAATGGAAACAAAGCATCTCGCACTCCAACAGGATGGCAAATCATCACCAGACATTTATCCTATCTATAAAATCTTCATCTAACCTATCAGGATGATCTAACTATCAGGATGTTAGGATGATGCCTGCTGCTCTAGGCTCACTCACAGTTTTACAGGAGAAACAGTGCACACCAACACTTACAGCATGAGATCCTGAAGCCTTTCAATATGCCCCCAGCCAGATACCATCTCCTTTGCAAGGGCTCATACTGTACCTTTACACAACTGTTTCTCTGTTGCTATAGCTGTATGTTATGAAACTCCTGAATCACCCAATACCTCAGCTTTTGGCACAGCTCTCTGGAGCAGGTGTGTTGTGCACAGCATTCTTCAGGACCAGCAGGGATTGTTGTTGGTCCCAGGAGCTGCAGTTTATGTTGCTCTGAGCTCCATACAGCCAAGTTTCCTCTGCTCCACAGAGCCAAAGCACACTCAGATGTACAAAGGCAGAAGAGATGGAGGAAAATAACTAAGGTTTAGGATGAGTCCAGCACCACTGGATTTTTAAATCTCTGATTTGCAACAATTTAAGATAAAGCTTTCCATAGGAGCGTGCTCCCAAATGAAGACATCTGGAGAACAAGCACATCTGGGCTAAAAACATTTCTGATGTATTCCAAGGAGGTCCAAGACACTAGGAAGCGGGTGCTCTGTATAAAACATCTTCCCAAAACATTCCTACAGAGAAGCTGCTGTAACCCTGCCATTTCTGCTGTAGCAGCTCCTTGGATAACAACACATGGCTGGGAGAGTTGGAGAATTTAGGATTGCTGAGGGCTTTCCCGAGAGATGCTTTGGTGCCTTGAGGCACAGTGACACCGTGTGGCCAGTGGCACATCCCTGACATTACACGCTAGTGGAAAGGGCATTGAACAACTTATTTTTTGTTGTTTAGGGTTTTTTTTTTTGTAGGGGGGGGGGATTTTTTTTGCTGGGGGTTTTGTTTTGTGTGTATGTGTTTGTTTTGATTTGTTTTTAATTTATTACATTTAGCTTAAGGAGGCTCAGATGCAACTATACTGACTGGTGAGAGTAAACTTGGATAGAACAAATGTCATATGAACAGGTAGATGTGACCCAAGCCAATGACCATTTGGGATTTCAGGACTTCAGGCTCTCTTCAGAAGTCTGATGTTTGCCAAAGTGTCCTCTGAAAAGACACCTGCAAAATCAGCAAGTAAATACCCATAAGCACAGTTTGCATTTATGCAAAACATCAAATTCACTTGGTAGATACAAGCAACTGGTACAACTACTACTCCACTTTCTTCTCAAAAAAGTGCACCCACAAATATATACGGTTTAATTCTGCAATGATATCACAAAAATTACAATTAGCTTTGACAAAGGATAGATGTTTGCCTTCCTTTCATATCTTGTTTGACTTTCAAGTACATGAAGATGCCTCCATTTTTATTTTTACGGACATTCCTAAGGAAATTATTTAAATTCTCAAGTGGGGATATTGCTGCTAGAAATGTTCTCAGTAGCTGTCATCAACAACTCTGTGTTATATAATATGATGACTGATGGGATGAATCATCTCTCCCAGCACAGTTCTTTTTCTCCAGATCAATACTGCACATTCAAAAGGTAGAGCTCAGGAAGAATGGTAAAGATGAGCAAACTTCTTTGAAACAGAGAGCCAGAGCCAGGCAAGTAAACAGGCAGATGAAAACTGAATACAGATTACTTATGTACCCCTCACACAGAAAGAGAATAATACATTAAGTGAGACCTTCACAAAGAATGTATTTACTCACTACCACATCCAAAAAATTATTGCAAAATAAGAAATTCCTATTTTGAGGCAGGGTTAAGAATATCTTTGTCACGAGAGGAGAAAGGAAGGGAAAATACAGCAAACATGACTTTTAGTTGCATAGACTTTGCTAAGTCAATATTCCACAAAATTGCCTTTTTCATTGACTGGTTAGATAAAATGCTGCTGGTTTTTTGTTGAGTATTACAATCCAGGTGAGCAATTTCTTTCAACACTATCAAAGTGCAGCTGAATTTAAATTCAATAGGTTAGTTTGAAAAGGGATGCAACAGGATTTTTACCCACCTACATAGTAGCTTCATGTATATACCTAGAAGCTTAGAGCCCAGACAGCAGGTGAGGTGAGGAAAATTAATGACCTGACCCCCCAAATTTTGTCATTGACTAC
The DNA here is from genome assembly GCA_038090715.1 of Florisuga fusca. Classification (NCBI taxonomy): domain Eukaryota; kingdom Metazoa; phylum Chordata; class Aves; order Apodiformes; family Trochilidae; genus Florisuga; species Florisuga fusca. Next base: position 5,973,986 of record JAAWXA010000028.1, on the reverse strand, counting down.
TGAGATCATGCTGCCCTCTTGTCACCTGTAAATTTTACTTTTCTATGGTGACAGCAATTTTTTCCCTGGATTGGGAGAACCCTGCACATGTCTCCCTGGTATACCAGCACGATGACCATGCTTTGAGCAGCTGAGTCCTTTTTTATATTCAGATCTATGTTTTACCTTCCTTACCTGTGACTCACCAGGCTGCTCCCTTCAATGTCATTGTCATTGCTCATGGAAGTGCTGCCCATGGACAGGCCTGAGGAGGGATTGGAGGCAGCCCTGGAGGAGAGATGAAACCCATAGTTTAAAGGAGGTTTTGTAATAAAGGCTACAGGCTGTCCCCCTGCTGCCAAGAGAATCATCCATACTGGAAAGCAAAACAGACACTTAGCCAGCATTTGAATATGACAGCATACACTGCAAAATTGCAGACACTTTACAGCTGGGAAGGGAATGATTACAGATGATTATATGGTTTTGCATATGGATGATAAAATTTTCCTCCCCGTCTTCCCAAGTGTAAAGCTTGTGTATATATGGTAGAATTCTTCTTGCTTGAAAAAACAGTGGGTTATGGCTGGCCTTATTCTGAATCTAAATGGGGTTGTTCCATCTGGTCAAATTAAATAAAACATCTGCATGTCAAAGCAGTTACACTGTTCCCTTGGAACAATACAGACTTCACTTGCTGTAACTGCTCACACACCATTTGGGAATACCTGGAAAAAGCTTGGTATGGGAACCCCTCTGCTATTAACACCCCATTCCTTCCTTATACCTCAGCTCTATCTGTCTCCATCTGTGTTGACTCCCAAGAGACTTCAGGAGTGAAGACACAGAACCAAACCTTGAAATGCTGATGATCCAAAATGGATGTGCAAGGAAAGAAGAGGGACGTGCCAAGGTGCAAGCAGATTTGTGAGCTCTGAGCTAACAGGGCAGCTGCTCCCAGCTCAGATATGTATTTGGGAGAGCCCATAGGAGGCATGCATTGCTAAAAGGTTTCCTCAACTTGAGACAAACCATCAGTCCTTCACTACCAAGCCTCAACCACCCAAACCACTGAAGTTTCATCTCCCTAATCCTTGTATGCCAAAGGAAAGCAAGGCATCCTGCATTTAGACTGATTAGATTTTCCAGTGCATGATGTATTTTCTCCAGGATTTGGCACAGCAGAATGAGGGTTCCCAGCTAGCAACAGAAGTTAATGATAAAGGTAAGAAGGGATTTTATTTCCCTGCAGGAATCCCTGCCATGGCAACTTTGGCATTCTTAAATCCCAGCTCCAGGCACACACATATTTTATATGTAGATAAAATCCACCTCTACAACAAGAACTGAGTGAGCCCCTCTGCCCTGAAGCAAACAGCATCTTCAAATCTTTTGAATATATAATCTGATCCCTGTTACAGTCACGTACCAGGCTCTTCCTTCTCTGGTAAAATCTGCTCCCAGAATGGACTCAGGTTGCTACAGCAGCCCAAGCAGTCAGTGGGCTCACAAAGACCTAAATCTGTACCAGTGTTAACTGAACTGTGCTGCAGTTTGAGAGCCTGCTGATTGGACTCAAGTCTGGTAATACCTTTTCGACCTCCTTCATCACAATAATCAGTACTGTAAGAGATACAGAACCAGTTTTACAAAATTTGTCAATCATGAAGGCTCAAAAGAAAGCTGGCATTCTTGTGATGAGAAACATGAGGAAAGAAAGAAAACCAGAATTCAGAAAACCTAACAGGGCGAACCAGGCTGAAGTAGGATAATAAAAGAAGAGGCAAAGGAAGAACAAACAGCAGGAGGTCAGGCCTCAAGGGGAAAAAACAGAGCTTGGTGGTTTGGTCTGTGGCCCTTCCCTGACAATGTAGGTAGACACATGCTGTTCCTGCTGTTTCTGCTGTGCCTGAAGGAAGTCAGAGCTCAGGGTGCTGCAGAATTGCCAGCCAAGCAGTGTCATGAGCTTATCTAAGCACCTCTTGTTTCAATGAAACATTTTCACATGGTTCATGACTTTTAAGAAACTTGAGCTTTTCTTTTTTCTCTTTTTTTTTTTCTGTTTGAAAAGTCTGTTTGGGGGTAGATGACCTGATACCATTACTTTCATACAAGAAAACACTGAAACCATGCTTAAACATGCTTTCAGTTTTTACACATCCTTAATGAAAACCTAAAACCCAAGAAGAAAAATCTCACAGAGAGAAAAGCTTTCCTGATTGCCTCCACATGGAACTGTATCTCTGGTCTTCCTTCCATCTTTTCTGGGCATAATGTTCCAGATTAATCAAGGGAAACATAGACAGGGCACAGCATAAGCCATATATCCTAGAGGAGCTATATTACCAGAAGACTAAATTAGCATTATATGATGTGTAAGGTAATGGATGATAAATGAATGCTTTCATCTCATGAAAAAAAAAAAAACCATAAGATTTCTAAACTTAGAGGTCTAATGTGGAATAAAAATCAAGACTATCTTCTGAGCCCACCATAATCACCCATGTACCAATCAATAATAAACAACCTGCTTGTGAGAACATTAGTCTGGGAAGGGGGAGAATGTAATCAGGCACAGCCAAGGCATGAATCTCAGCCTACTAATCCCCATAAAGAGCCCAAACTCTTTGCTTAACAGCTATTTCAAGAAGAGTTTTACAACTTTTCTGTAAGAGGATAAAACAGAGCTGTGTGATTAAGTGCTAATCTTTTCCCCAGTGGGAGAAAAAATATTTCTTTTAATACCTTTCTTACCTCAAGACTCTCTAGCAGTTTGTCAACAAAGTACCATGTTGTTTCCACATCTGATTTTTTATTTAAAAGGTTAAAAAACTGCCACAAATAAAATCTAGGCATGGTTGAAATAACTACCTTCTATTTTCTAGGGGGATGCTTCTGATGTGCTCCTAACAAAACAAATGCATAGATTTTTCTGCAAGATACTGTTTTGCCCTTTCTCCTGCCATATTTATGACGTAAAGGGAGTAATTTACAGGGAGACTTGGACTTTAATATCAGGTCTGAAGAGAAGGGCAGAATAAGCAACACTTCCAAACTCTACTAATTCCTCCCAGACTGGAATCTGTTTCTCTCCCCAACAAATACCTCAGTTCCAATATGTATTTTTTTCTTCTAAGAGAGGAATCTTTCCTGAACACCTGTCTCAAGAGAACTGACTGGCACTGTGTCATTTGCTACCTGGATAATTTCTCCTTTGGTTTCTAAGGAAGATGATGTTCAAGGAACACGCACATTCCAGAAGACAGGAAGAGACACCAGATGCCCCCTGGAGGTATTCATACCTATGCTAAAGGAAATCAAAGGTTACTGTACCTGTTCTTCTGACTGAGGATATAATGCATGAGTGGGGTATAACAATTAAAAGGATAAACAAACACCTCATGAACCAACCTTGCTATTTCAGGCAAGTGCACTTCATGCTGGTGAAAGAGACCCTTAACATGCCATTTCTTAAGAATCTCAAGAAATTGGAAAGGGCCCTCAAGATCATCTCATGCAAAGGTCTGTTCAAAGCAGGACGAGCTTCCAAAGTTGCTCTTTGGCTTTTTTACAGCCCAAAATATTCAGAGACCATGATTCCACAACCTCTCTGGGCACCTCATCTAACTTCTAACCACCCTCACTGAAGGACAATCTTCTTCTGTTGTTTCACAATTTTCCCATGTTGCAAACTGACCACTTGATATTCTCCTTCAACTGTGCATTTTCTGCTTCCAGAAAAGAGCACTCACTCTGTATCACTTTTTTTAGTTTGAACATTTTTTTCTTCTCCAATAGTGTATTAGCTGTTGCCAGCACGTTTATTAATTGAACTCTGTCTCATGGTCTGACTGTTTTGCTACCTGGAGATTGCTAGCATGCAAACTATTGTATAAAAGTTGATTCAGCAGGAATCTCTTGGGTACCTGACCTTTCTTATTTAAAGCCTTGAAAACTGGTCACCAAGACACCAACTGGTCACCAACACACACTTCAGCACATCTTGTTTCATCAATTTTTTTTTTTAATTTTAACCTTGATCCTGACCTCACAGAGAAGAGTAGCATGTGAATGTGTTCTTGACTTACAATCCATCCTATAGAAAACGGGAGGTTACAAATGTTACCAGAATAATGAAAGGCTTCAGATGGCTTTATAGTGTTAACATTTACCTACCTCATGCTACAAACAAGAATATGAATATTAGCCATAAAATTGCAGCCAGAGATGGCTAGATAGACACACCACAAAGATTTTTCTAAATTGCACCTGCACATATTGCAAGAAAAGAGACCACGGAGTTATTCAGAGCAACATTCTAACTGAGAGAAGAATGACCCCATGTGAATTGCCAACTACAAACTTCCCTTGCAAGATAAAAAGCCTCCCATATCATCCTATAAGGGCCTTCCAAACATACCTTCCACTGGGAACTAGCATCATCAAGCTCCACTTTCCAATAGACAGTGCATGCTCCACTGGAACATCCCCAAAGCTGACGCACTGTTCTCTTTCTTCAGCCCATTGGCAGCAGCCCAAAGCCACATGTTGGGCATTTAAGGGAGGGTTTACTGAGAGCTGGTGCTCACTTGTAACAATCAGGTCTCTGGTAAATGAGAAAGATACAACAAATAATTAATTTTCCTATTTTGGCCATTGTTACTTCTTTCAAAAGTAAGTGCTGCAGGGCTGTGGTGCTGCATGGCAAGTCCCATGGCTCACTTCTGACTTTTAAATGCTACACAATCTGTGTACAATTCAGCAGCTCCTAAGCCATTTTGATGCCCCAAAATGAAAAAAAAAAAAAAATATTTCTCTTGTAAACACCTCAGCTATAAATTCCTGCCTCCAAGCATATCAGCATCATGTATGTTACCCTGGAAAGAAGACAGACACATAGATTGAATCTCCGATGTAACTGGTGGACAACATGTGAATATTCCCAAATTAGAAATAGATTATAATCTCTTCTTGCTGAGCTTTTTGGACATTCAGAGATGTCAATGCTCATTCGTGGTGTGTTACATCCAGGTAAGGAAAAACTCCAACTCTACACAAGAAGCAAGTGACGAGGGTGTCTTAAGGAAAATCTCTTCTGCTTTGCTTGTGTTTTCTTTTGTCATGGTTTAACACTGGCCCAGCAATTAAACCAAATGAGAGATGCTCCCTATTAATCCCCTCCCCTCCCTGATAAAGAAAGGAGAGAGAATAAGGGAGAGAGACTTCTGGGTTGGAAACTAAACTACACAGCTTTAGTGAAACAGTAATGATAAATAGGAAAAATTAGGAAATATATACAAATATACAGGAAAATTGATACCACGTTTCTCCCCCTTTCCTCAAATAACTCTCACATCACCAGTCCAGGCTGGACTCCTGGGGTCAGCAGCAACCAGGAGCTGGAGGCAGGAACACACAGATTCAGGCTGGCATGGATCAGGACCACAGGCAGAGGAACGGATGGAATCCTCCCAGGATGCTGAAGCAAACAGGGAACAGGTGGAGAAGGAGAAAGGGAAGAAGGAAGAGGTTTGACTCTCATGATCCCTCAAATTTATACTGAGTATGACATGGAATACTCTGTTTGGTCAATTTTGCTCATTTATCTTGTCTTTTCTTCCCTAAAGGAAGGTTTGCAGGTGTGAGGTTTTACTCCTTTTCTCTCTCCAGATGGCAAAATGTTCCTCAGAACTGAGCAGTTTCCTTGGTTCTGCACACCAGTCTCCAGCTGTAACTATAAGCATCCAGCATTATCAGTCCCAGAAGCAGACACTGACTGAGAAACTTGCTGTTCATTTCAGCAAGTGCAGCTACTTACAAGAGACTGAGCTGAAAGCAAAGCACAAGACAGAAAATTACCGTTATCCTGGCCCAAACCAGGACAGCTTTCTTTTCTAATCTCTGCATGATTACTGCATTTTCTAACCACCCGTGATCACTGCACACAGGATAGCCCTATTTTTTTCATATATTACTTTGCAGTGAAGTGTAAAACTTAGAAACAAGTAGGATGAGTTCATGCCAGAGCATGAACACAAGGAAACTTTTAGTATGCACCTTGTCTGATGAAGCAGGACTTGACATATGACTCCTCCAAATCTTGTTACTCCATTACAAGAGTAACCAAATCATGGCAAATGTTAAAAAGATAAGGCTGATTTCTCTTTTTCACCCAACAGACCACCTAGCCCAGCATCCTGGCTCTGCCAACAGTCAAAGATGTCCACAGAAGAATGGAAGAACAGTACAAATCCAGTGTGGGAATTTTCCAGAATACTCTTCCAGACTCTTGTAATCTGTGGTTCTACGACCCTGAGAGGCAAAGGCACTGTCTATGAATTTAGGTAATCATGATGGATTCTTCTTACACACATTTATCCAATGCTTTTCTATTGTATCTAATCAGTACCTTACTTAGGGGGTGTCCTGGTTTGGGCCAGGATAAAGGTGATTTTCTAGTTTGTACTTTTGCTTTCAGCTAAGTTTCTTGTAAGTAGCTGCACTTGCTGAAATTAACAGCAAGTTTCTCAGACAGTGTCTGCTTCTAGGACTGATCACACTGGATGTTTATAGTTACTGCCAGGCACTGGTGTGCAGAGCCAAGGACACTGCTCAGCTCTGAGGAACATTTTACCCTGCAGAAGGAGTAAAGAGGTCCCACCTGAACCCCTCCTTTGGGGAGGCCTGAGACAAGATAGATGCCAGAACTGACCAAACAGAGTATTCCATCCCATACACCTCATACTCAGTATAAATTTGAGGGATCACGAGGGTCAAACATCCTTTCCTACTCCTTTTCCTGCCCTTCCTGCTCTTCCTTCATCGGTTCCCTGTTTCCTTCAGCATCCTGGGAGGATTCCATCCATTCCTCTGCCTGTGCTCCTGATCCATGCCAGCCTGAATCTGTGTGTTCCTGCCTCCAGCTCCCGACTGCTCCTGACCCCAGGGTCCAGCCTGGACTTTCCCAGGGCTGCCCTGCAGCCTCCGTGGTGATGTGAGAGTTATTGGGGAAAGGGGGGAGGAACGTGGGATCAATCTTTTCCTGTATATTTGTATATTTGTATATATATTAGTAATTTCATTACTGTTTCATTAAAGTTGTGTAGTTTAGTTTCCAACCCGTAAGTTTCTTTTCTTTATTCTCTCTCCTTTCCTTATCAGGGAGGAGAGGGGGATTAATATAAAAATCTGTTTTTCGGTTTAATTGCCAGGCCAGGGTTAAACTGTGACAGGGGGTAAGTCATTGTGGAGTGGGCTTGCTTGTACAGCGCCAACTGGGAATCAACAAAGATGCTTTGAAGACCAATGGGAAACATGGCTGACATAGCTGCAGCAAAAGAAAAGAATATTTTCTCTATTTGCAGATATAAAAAAACACAGTGTGAACAATATTCCCTCAGAAGCACAAAGGGTCAGTACAGTAGGTCAGTTTTCATGTCAACACACACAGTGCCTGTCTGGGAAATCCTGACTGACCAGCAGGCCAAATGGACTGAGTCCAGCTCAAAAGGTCATCAGCAAATTCTGCAGTGTCAAGGTGTGACTTCTAAGCCACTGCTTAATGCTTCAATTAGGCTCAACATTCAAAATTCATTAATTGATCAGTGAGTGTATTTATCTGTTTAACACCAATCTAATCTGCATAGGAGATTCTCACAAAAAATCAGATCAAATGGAAAGGTTTGCCCTTCTAACTCACTCGAAGTCCAAGTGCATTACTTACAGCCATCAGGATGTGTAATTGTCACCTGTGTGCTTAAAATCAGAGCATCCAGTACTGGGGAATCCACCATTACTGTGAAGTCATGCAGGAGTGTAATCTACAAATCACAAATGTCTCTAATTTTGCAAGTTCTCTCACCAGAAATTGAAAGCTGAGCAGGCTGGGTTTGAACAAGAATGCTCTACAGACACCTGTGTTCTTCTGGCATGATAGTAGAGGCTCTTCCCAGTGTTTCATCCCTGCTCATCCATAACAATTGGTTTATTAGGCAACACTTGACTCTGTACCCAGTCTTGGCTGATCCACGACCTTCCCACTTCCTTCCATACAGCCATGGTAAAACTTGCTGATTTTTGCAGCAGATGTTACTTCTAACCAAGCATAACCCAAGCCATATCATGTGCACTGCCTTCAGCAATAGCAAACGCAACTCCATATTAACAACATGAAAACAAGAGTCACTTCCAGGATCTTGTGGTATAAGTCTACAAAAGTAAATGCTAAACTAAGCCAAAATTAAAACCAACAAATAATTAAAAACAACATAAACACTTAGCTCAGCCTTAATGACCCATCTGAATGGCCTATCACCCTCCCAATCTCACTTTTTGCTCCTGAGTTGCCACACATGGTGAACCTTTCCAGTGCTGTTCACCACATAGAGATCATGTTGAATACAATCATGAGGCACTAGAAATATGCTGCAGCAGAGATTTTTTATCATAGCTAAGCTACCATCCCTATGTTTCATCATATCCAGTCTGCAGACCTCTCTTTCTGATTGACCTAAAGGTAGGTTACCAGAAAGGATAAAAGTTTGAGGTCATGTCTCAACAAGTGCATCGTATCATCTGGTCTCCACCAGCTGAAGCATCACATTCTGTTTAATATCTTCATTGATGATTTAGATGAGGGGATTGAGTCCATCATCAGCAAATTCGCAGATGACACTAAGCTGGGAGGGAGTGTGGATCAGCTGGAAGGCAGGAGGGCTCTGCAGAGGGACCTGGACGGACTGGAGAGTTGGGCTGATTCCAACGGGATGAGGTTCAACACGGCCAAGTGCCGGGTCCTGCACTTTGGCCACAACAACCCCATGGAGAGCTCCAGGCTGGGCACAGAGTGGCTGGAGAGCAGCCAGACAGAGAGGAACCTGGGGGTTTGGATTGACAGGAAGCTGAACATGAGCCAGCAGTGTGCCCAGGTGGCCAAGAAGGCCAATGGCATCCTGGCCTGGATCAGGAACAGCGTGGCCAGCAGGTCCTAGGAAGTGATTCTGCCCCTGTACTCATGGCTGGTGAGGCCACACCTCGAGTCCTGTGTCCAGTTCTGGGCCCCTCAGGTCAGGAAGGAGATTGAGGTCCAGTCCAGGCTGGACTCCTGGGGTCAGCAGCAACCAGGCTGGTGAAGGGACTGGAGCACAGATCCTATGAGGAGAGGCTGAGGGAGCTGGGGCTGTTCAGCCTGGAGAAGAGGAGGCTCAGGGGAGACCTCATCACTCTCTACAACTCCCTGAAAGGATGCTGGAGCCAGTGGGGGGTTGGTCTCTTTTCCCAGGCAACTATCAACAAGACAAGAGGGCATGGTCTTAAGTTGTGCCAGGGGAGGTTTAGGTTGGATATTAGAAAGAATTTCTTTACGGAGAGGGTGATCAGGCATTGGAATGGGCTGCCCAGGGAAGTGGTGGATTCTCCATCCCTGGAGATATTTAAAAAGAGACTGGATGTGGCACTCAGTGCCATGGGCTGGGAACCACAGCGGGAGTGGATCAAGGGTTGGACTTGATGATCTCTGAGGTCCCTTCCAACCCAGCCAATTCTATGATTCTCTGATTACTCATTGACAATGTTATCAGTGGCCTTCTGGCTCTGGCCTCCCATATTGGTGAGAGTGCTCCCCCTCCCATCACCGAGTGTCAGGGTGACCTGGAACTGGGATAGCTCAGGTCATGGCCAGTGGGTCAGGAGCAAAACTGTGCAAGAGGTAGAGAAAAAAAAGATAAAGCAGACATTATGTCCTCAGGTGAGGGTACAGATGGCCACAGAAGGAGGCATTAAAGTGCACAAGTTGCTCCAGAACATCGCTTGTCTAAATAGAGTCTCAACTTTACAGGTACTGGTATGCACTGGGATGCTCTACTATCACACACCTGACTCTTACCAGAGCCACTGGCATACAATGAACCACCGAGCATTCACAGAAATGGATCTTAATTTAGAATCAGCTGGACTAATTATTGCAAAGAGAACTAAAACCTCTGCTAGTTACTCTATTAGCTTGGCCACACAGACCCTGACAGGCACAGCATTGCTCACCCCTACTTCCCCTGATGACCCCATGCACATTCCTGCTACTTCCCTCTCAGATCCAGATGAACATTTTAATCTTCTTTTGTGGTGGTTGTTGTTGTTTTGTGGGGTTTTTCCCACAGGATTACCTCTCAGTTAGATCAGCAAGCAGGAAATAAGCACGACTGTCCCCTTGGGAGGGACAGCAAGGCATTCTTAGACCAGTTAAACTGGACCATACTATATTTGGCTCAGATCTTATTTCTGAATGACATGTACAGAGCACTAGAAAGTGCAGAATAGTGATTTTTTTTTCCTCTGAAATGTCATAATTATAGATTTCTTAGCAAAATACTAATACAGCAAAAAAAAACACTACTGTTTTTATTTTTTCATTAAATGTTGGCCTTCTCCCACAGCTTGATAACAAAAGATCCAGCGATGTACTAGAGAATTAAGTTTTGAACTTTAAGGAAAAAAGTTCCAAATCATCCTCAGGCTTTCAAACACACACAAGAAAGAGAAACAGGGAATGGAGAAAGGTCACTTCTAAATAACCCCAAACATACATTCTCATCCATCTGTCCTGTGGCTGTGAAACAACCTCACTTGCAGAAGCCATCTGGAGACACTGCTGCTCCTGGGTAAGAAGCTACTAATGCCCCAGGAGCACATTTGTACTGAAATCACCTTGTTCAGCACAGTCTCTAGTAAAATTCTACTGAAGACACAAATACCCAGTACATCTGCAGAGGCACAGTGTTTGATGTTGAGCTACTTTTTCTAAGATGCTTCACCTCTTCTGTACTTGTGGTTCACTTTTCCCTAATAAAGGCATTTTTACTAATTTCATTCTACAATTTCCTCTGAAATATATTGTACGTGTATCAGAATGCTTCAGGATCAGCTTTAGCTTGTGTTCAAGTAAATACTTGTCTGGACATGGTACTTTTAGGTCTCCAGCAAAGAACATGAAGAAATCCTTTCTTCCTCAGCTGTGCACAGGCTAACAATACATACAGCAAATTAGAGGGAAAGAACCCCATAAGCTTTTTCAAGAAGCCTTGAGAAATACAAAGAACATTGCTCCAGGCAGTTCCCAAACATTTTCAAACTCTCAGGAGACCCTGGAGATTTTCATGAAGAGTTATTGAGTAAACAGGACAGCAGGATGGAGCTGTGTAAAAAAAATTTTATGTATTATGATACAAAAAGCCCACGATGAAAATAGTAAGCTGTGACCAAAAGTCTCAACACTGTGCAAACAACCTGTGGCCTGCTTCAGGAACACCTGATTTCAAATAATAAGCTATATATAATAAGCTTCATGTAATTTAGATAGCAATCACCCAGTTTATCTTAGACCCATGGGGTCTGGGCAGTAAGGCTAGAGTTTAGAGATGCTCCACTGAAGGCCATGCTATTTCACAGCAGTTCCCTTCCTTTCAGAGCAGTCTCCTTAATATGTAAAACAACAAAATGACCACTATGGGAAAGAGAGAAACTTTTAAGAACACACTGGCAAAGCAACAAGCTCTAGTGTTGCCTGATTCCAGATTAGCTAGGGATGTCATCCTGCCCCAACAGAGCGCTGCCAGATGTGCTGTCACCTTACAATAAATTTGTTCATAGCAGCCTACGTGTGGGGAGACTGCTTCTTAGTTTCTCCTAATAGGTATGTGGTGCAAAGTGCCAGCCAAAGGGACGACAGATACAAGCATCAAGCTGAAATCTTTAGCTTCAAGCTAGTCCTTTGATGCTCTATTTTATCCGAAGCACTTTTCAATTACAGATAACAAAAATTGCTTTTCTCAACCAATTTTTATTCCTTTTGTCAGCTGGGCTTGGCATAGGGTTTCTTTGAAGCTAAAGGTCAATGAATTAAATAATTACTTTCACATTGTTCTTAATTAATGTTGCCTGTACTCTGTAAGCCTGGAGAAACTGTGTAAAGCACCCTGATTCTATAGGCTGTAACTAGTGGAATTTTTGCTACTAACTTAGAAAAATAAAAAAATTATCTTAGCCCCATCTGTCTAAATCATTCCTTCTGCAGAAGAAACATTAACCACTCAAAGTCTTCAGCAAAACACTAAAGAACATGATTAAGAATAGGCATAAGCATTTTTATTGAAGTTAGGCCATTTCCCATGATTTTATTTTTGTCAGCCTCCAGTTTCTGTTTTCTGAAAACAAGTTTCAAATCTGAGTGCAACTGAAAAAAACCCACCTGATTTTAAAAGAATTCCCAACTTTTTGAGTTTGTCTTGCCAGTTGCCATCCAAGTGAGAAATAAACAGCTTTTAAGTGGATAGCACAGCTTTTGTTCCAGAGCAACAAACCAAAGAAATCCTCCATGCTATTGTCATTTGTGGAGTCACCACTCAGCTCCTTTCACCCTCTGGTTCCAACACTGGTTTCCTTGAATCTGATTGCTGAGTGTGACACCAGACCACATGAAAGCATCACAGACCACATGGCTGATTTACTGATAGGAAGTCTTTGCCCTTTTAATGGTAGTTTCCTAGAGATAAAGCAAATGGATTTTCTCAGCAGCCCTCTTGTAATTCAAAGTATACTGCTGAGAAAGCTCAGAAGGGATTAAAATAGATGTGAGTTATCCCACAGGCTGGAGAACACCACAGTGACATGCAGGTGCCTCTCTTTGTTCAGTAAAAACAAAAGAACAAAAACACTTGTACCACAACCATGTGCCCTAAGTCTGAGACAACCGTGGATGGACAACCCTTTTTTTTTTTTTTTTTTTTTTTGTCTGTTTTAATAAAATAGAAAAATGAAGGGAAAGAAAATGCCCTTTATTCAGATTAAACTGCTTAAATGTGTTTGACTTGTTCTTCTGCTGAGTCCTAACCAATCACTGAACATCCAGAATGACCACAGGACACACACACACAGGGGGGAAAACAAAAATCAGAAAGATGTAATAGCAGGAAACTTGATGGATGGCCAGTACAGGTGATCAGGAGCAAGACCTTCCCACTCTGACTGCTCACACCTTGAGCTGAGAGGGACCCAGCTCTCATTTTTGAGGAAGGGCTGGGGCAGGGAAACCAAAGTACCTGAAGGGGCACTCTCTACGTGGGATGTGCTGCATCAGAGAGTGTAAAGCCCTTTGAGTCACAACATGCTCATTTTGAGAGGCCACTGCTCCCTGAAGCAAGAAAATTGAGGGCATGGTTCTGTCCTCAGAAGGATTCAGGCTCCTACAGAGCTTGTGCCTCAGCAGGAATTGGAAACCAGGGACTACTGCTCTCTGAAAAAGCAAAATTTTGCTGACTCCACAAAGGCAGAACCCCCCAGCTCCTGCTCCCCCCAGCTGCTGGCTTTTGTGGTGAGAATGGGAACCTTTCCTGGTAAAAATTGCTAAGTTGATGCCATTTGATACCTAAAAAATGCCAGCAAGCTGCTGCCATCCCACTGTGGTGGTGCAATCCCCCACCCCCTGGCCCTTGGTGCAATTCCCCCTTCCTGGGCCACACACCAACCTTGGAAAAGCCAAGTATGGATTGGGAAAGGCAGCATGGCAGAGTTTTAAGGCACTCCCTAATGTATTTGGCTCCTGCTCCCCCTGTTCTTTGGGGACAAAAGCCAGAGCTGTCTCTGAGCCCAGAGCTGTCTGGTTTAGCAGCAAGACCCCAGAGACAAACTACTCCACAGGGCTCCTGGGAACTCAGCAGCAGCAGGAGCTTTATTCTTCCTCCCCAAAAGGGGGAAAAACTGACTTTCAACATTCAAAGGCAGGTACTTAAGAGAACTCTATCACCCCCATCCTCAGCACTGAGCAGACTCACTGCAAACTCCACCAAACCAACAGGAGGTAAGGACTTCTGTATACACACTACTCAGACAGGCAAAATGACAGCCTGTGATGACACCAGGGTTGCTGCTGAGGTATTTATAGGCATAAAAATGGTCAAAGGCTTGATTCAGATAATTTAAACTGTGCATACACACATATACATTGCATTTATTAAGTAGTGCAGTGAAAACTTTACCCTAATATTTAATGTATGTAATCTGGAGTCAGCAGGAGGTACACCCAGTGTAACCTGGGTAAGATTCACTTCTTCTGTGTCTTGAGGTACCAGAAAAAAATGTTATTAGTGCACGTCAGAATAAGTCAGAAGAGCACCTCTTTGCTTAGTTGAGATCAGAACTGTGCAACCTTTTTACTAAGCAATGGGAGGAAATTGTAGAGCAAGAGGAGAGATGAGAGTATGAATGTAAGTGCTGGTTACATCCAGGTTAGCTGAAGATACAAGACTGAATAATGCAGAGGAAAACTCCTCCTGTGAGAGCATTCACTGCTACCAAAGGAGATGATTGGAGACTGAGGGCAAAGCCAGCCCAGGACAAATGAAATTTGTATGCTAGGATGCTGGGCTTTTCTCAGATGCCTACAGCACACAGGCAGATCAGATGGTGACAATCTACATTGCTGCTGCAGACAAAAGACAAATTGACATTCAACTAAAAATTGGAACAATATCTGGGGAAGGAAACTACAGAACTACACAACACTGAGCTTCAGAGGAAAGAGGGCCAGGAAATTTTCAATGCCCCTCCAAGATTCCGTGAGAGGTGAAATACCCACCCTCATCAGCACTTTTGCCAGCGTCCACTACAGCTTGCTCTTAGGGATGTCTGAGTCCATCAAGTGTTGCCAGAAAAAGGCCTGTATCCTGCGCCAGGCATCTTCCTGGGCTTTGGCATGTTCCCTCCATTTCCCTCCCCAATGCACAAACATCCCAAGCACTCTGTGGATTGAAGCCTGGCACAGAGGTAAGTATGGTGGCTCCAACAGGTGTCCTGCTCCAGAATAGGAGTAAAACTCCACTTCCTGTCCATACTGCTGAAGGCGCTGAACAGCATCCTGGCAATAGAGATCACTTTTCCAGTTCTTGTCATCCAGTCCAGACAGGAAGAGGAACTTGGCCAAGGATCTCTCCAGTGGAATGTGACTATCCCAAGTTGCTGGGTCTCTGTGATCATCTAGAACATCTGTAAAATCTACTAGCTCAGAATCTTCATTGGTCTTCATCCTCCCCAAATCGTATGGGTGGGCAGGAACGGTGAATCCATTCCCCTTCAGGGGGATGAAAGAATTAAAACCACTTCCAGAGATGCTGACAGCTGCCTTGATGCCAGGTAGAAATGTGGCAATGGAAAGGGCCAGATCAGCTCCTTTAGACAAGCCCAGAACACCAATCCCAGTATCTTTCACCTGAAACACAATTATGAAACAACCATTATCAACTATTCCTCGTTTCCTGGGCTGACATTATGTCTCCAGTTCTGCTTCCTCACTCCTCATCCAACTAAGACTGCCCACATTTTACCCCTTCCCTCTCTCTGTTCAGGTTACATCACTCCTGTACCATCTACCAGTTTGCTGAGCCTCCACAACAGTGACTATGACCTCCACAGCTCCTTAGAATTTCTCCTCCTGTAACACCTTTTCTTCCTGGTGACCTCTACAGACAAACTCTCTTTGCTCCCTCCACACCCTGGCTAGACTCTGGCTCTCAGTATTGTATCTTCTACTGCTCCTGCCTCCAAACTACCTCAGGTCCCCTTTGGAAAGCCACTTTTTCATAGGTTTACCTGCATCTTTCTTCTTTCATGCCATTGTGTTTTGATGCTCTCCTACAGCTGACTTGTTATCTTCTGTTTTGTCTTGGAACACCCAAGGTTCATTACACCTGAGGCTGAGCAAGCCAAACAACTCTTTAAATCAATTTATTTATAATGAAGGCCCTTTGTAGCAAATTAATTTTGGAATGTATGTCATGTAAGATATTCTGGATGTTTCAGAGCACCACGAGGAACAAGATAAACAAGCAAGGCAGAATTCTACTCTCACACTGGCTACATTCCTGCTGTCCACGTGCTAAAGAATAAATAACTTTGTGAAATGAATGTCACATTAAGTAGCATTCCATTCAGAGTTTAAATGCTACTGAATTCCTTCTGGTCTCTTTTGGTTTAGGTCAGATGATACATGGCTATATAGGGTCCTCCTAATCCCACATAACTGTTCAAATACAGCCCATTTCTTATGATATGGCACACTTCCCAGTGCTACAACCACGAGAGATTCTGTTGTGGAAATGTTTTATTACTGTCTTGTGCCACTTACTCAAAATGAAAAGCCTGTGACATTTCAGAAATAGTAGAAAAAGCCAAAGGATTTTCCCCTTCTAAAATCTTGAAATCTTTTCCCCTGCTAAAGTAGGGGGAAAAAAACTAAGCAGTGTTGTCCACCTAGTCCAGGAACTGTTTTGATTTAATTTTACACAAACAGTGGTTTGCACAACACTCTATGATCTGTCATAAGCTGCTGTGCAAAACCAGCTATCCAACTACTTGCAAAATTTGAGGCACATGGTTTTCCATCTCTCAGGTCACCCTGTTTTTCATTCTAACATCTCAGAAATTTAGTTGCATTCCGTGCCATGTAGCATTTCACATCATAAAATTGGGAAATACCTTCCAGGGTGAGCACCATAATTTGTCTCTTACCTGCTGCTGCTTCCTCAAAAAGTTGACAGCCTCTTCAAAATAGTCCAGTTCAAGAACCTCTGGCATAGCAGGGAGATCTTCAAAGGCCATATAAGCAACAGCCAGAGTCACAAAGCCTCTGCTAGCCAGAAGACTTGCTCTGTATTCAACAAGACCTCCTCCAGATCCATACAAATCAATAAGTCCAGGGAATGGACCAGGTCCTGCAATGAAAGGTGTGGATGTGTGTGTATATATATATATTTATACATAACCAAAGAGAAAAGTTTCTACATTTGTCCTTTCAGCAGTGCCCCCTCAGCACACACCAGGACAGTATATACCAAAAGGACATCATCCTGTGAAGCTTGCCATGGAGTATGTCACCCTCAGGCAGACATGCAGTCGCTGCCAGGACACTAATTTGGGTATTTCTCTCTTAGGAACTCGCTATAGGAGGTTCCTATGTTGGGCATTCTTCTTGCATGATGAATTTCAGCTGAAATTGGCCTACATGCTCTCAGGTCATTGGAGACTGATGAACAAACAGTAGTGCTGCATGAGCTGTGTCTCCTTAGGAGCTGTGCTAGCAGGTTTTCCAGGGAGGGAATACTTGATTGTAAGATGCACCCAGAAATGCCAGCACTGAGAGTCAGTTCAGGCTTCAGTTTGATCTGGGTAACCTACCCCTGGGCTTCTCAATTCTCCTGCTGCAGTCATAGGACCTCACGTTCCTCCTGCTGCTCTGCCTGCTCTTACAGCCAGTCTTTCCTTACAAGATTTGGTGTCTCAGCATCTGGAAGGGGCTTTTCTTTCATTACAGAGCAAGATACTCACATTTAAGTACTGCTCAAGAACAAGAACAGTTCAGAGGTCAAAGCAGCTTTACAGGGGATGGAGTCTGGATACTGTGTCCAGACAGAGCTATGGAATATGACACCTGCTTAAAGGCCTTCTCATTTGTCTTCTATCTTCCTAAGCATCCCATGCAGCCAAGCTGCTCAACCAGGCAGACTTTCTTTTCCTTTCCCTTAGCCAAAGAGGGAGACACAGAGACAAGTCCAGAGCCCACAGGCAGATCCAGGCTAGCTGCTTGTCATTCATCACTCCTTGTCCAGCCCTGTTACGTCTCACAGCTCTGCCAAAGACCAAAGGGCTCTTCATCCTGTCAGCTAAACAGAAGGGCTAAGAAATAAACACACTTTTCCCCAGATTCCCACTGCAGGAGAGGTCTAGAGCAAAGAGCTGCCCCCCCTGCAATGCCCACATCAGCGCTTGACCCGTGGGGGCAATGCCTGCTCCTCCCTGCTCTGCTCTGAGGATCCAAGCAGCTGGATCAAGCAGGGACGGAGGGAACCATTCGCTGAGGATTTGCTCTGGGTTCCCAAGAGAGCAATCCAGACGTAGTGTTAAGTCACACCTGGAAAAGCAAAACGGAATTAAAACTCACCGGGAGGGAGGAAGAGGGTTGCTTTCAAGCGACCTTCTCTGACCGAAATCCTCTTCACCCCCTCTCCTAAAAACCATCGCTCGTTGGTGCATTTGGCCAACAAGTGGCTCGTCCCCTCGTGTCCCGCGTACACTTCCAAGTCCACGCAGAAAGGGGTGAGGACGTTCCTCTTCGCCAGGCGCTTATAGGGCGCTTGGGACTGCAGGGACCACAGCAGCCCCATGGGCTCCACTCCCGAGTAGCTGCCTCCCAGAGAGGGGCAGCGGCTGAGGTCCAGCTCTCCGCTGCTCCCGGCTCTGTAGAGAGCGTGGGCTTGGAAAACTTCCCCGCTATCATCCAGCAGGCTGGCTCGGAGGGTGACAGCCTGCCAGGGCAGGAGTCCCGCCACGCAGATCTGCACCGGCTCATCGAACAAACACCTGGGGGAAGGCAGAACCGACACCTGCACCGCCATCCCAGCCCTGCTGATGGGGAGAGGAGCTGCCCTTTCCGTGGAGAGAAACGCGGGGATGCTCCGACACGGGATCCTCGGCAGCCTCTGGCTTCCAGGGATTCACACCCCTGCCCAAAGTCCTGGAGGAATCACGGTGACCGCTTCCTTCAGCCGGCAAGCACGGGATGCTGGGAGACGTAGTCCAGGACCCGCCTCTTCCAGACACAACCTGGACTTCGTGCCAAAGACCCACTTTGGACTATAGGAGACTGAGGTAACAACCCCCAAGTGACAAGAAGATATTCAGATCCCATGGCCCCCTCCCCGACCCTGAGAAAGTCCGGATTCGACTGCAGAGCTGGTTTGGGAGCCTTTTCTGAGGCACAGTAAACACAAACATGCCTGGAGAGCCTGAAGTAATGTGACACTTTAATCCACCCGTGAAACAAACCCTGTTAATCACAGGATTAACAAAAAAATTAAAAAACAAAACAATAAAAAAATCCAAACAAAAAACTCAAACACAAAAAAAAAACCCCACATGCACACACAAACAAAACCCCCAAAAACGAACCATTGTCTTTTTTCTTCACAATAATCTCATCTAAAGGGTATCTGCATTTTCCTAATTAAGACAAAGGAAATCAATTTCACCCCCAATATTGCTACTGTTTCTAAGGAACTGTTTGAAGATTTGATGACAAACACCAACATCTGGTTTTCATGAACAACACTGTGTTTTTCCTGTATTTTTAACAGCCTGCTGGTCCTACCCTGCAGGTCTGAGATGTGAAGAGTCTTGTCTCGTTCTGTGGAAACACAAACTGGAATTAAGGTTGCAGAAAACAGGCTCTGGGTTCACACACTCACCTGACAATGTGTCTGGCAGAAATTAATGGCAAATGAATGAATGAGCCTCCAAGATGCAGAACCACATGTCATGCTCTGAGACCAGAGGTGATGCACAGACTGACTGTAGGTCAGGCAAAGCAACTCTAAAGTCACTCAGGGTGTAAGAGAACATGGCAATATTTAAATACTGTGGTGGAAAGAAATAAAAACTAGCAGCAAAAGCATGGGGCTCAGTATGGAAAATAGCCAGCAATGACTTTTGCAGGTCCTCCTAGATGTTCTCCACCCACCACATCATTTGAAAAAAAAAATTAGTACAGAAATAAGCTTTAAAACTGACCTTTTATTGCAGATGTTGTAATTTCTCACCATCAAAACACTGCAGCCACTGAACTTCCTGAAATACAACTGGACAGGACTCTTGCCTTAAGCAGAATGCACGTGCTGGACTGATACAGCCCATGTGTGGTGGCAGATGTGGATTCTTCCTTGCTGCTTGGGTTGTTTTGAAAAAAATCTGTACATCTGAACAAACAGTCACGGCTTCTGCTTCATAATTTCCAAAACCTGCATTGCCTTCCTTCAAATTTTATTTTGCTCACCATCACTAAAATGCAAAAAACTAAAAATGCCACTATCAAACCTTCTACTTACAAGCCAAAAAATGTGGCCAGTTGATCTGGACTCTGAAATCAAGGAGAATATCCATGATTTGTTTGAGGAACATTGCTGTGGATAATTTAACGTTCAGTTCTTTTAGTTGTGGATAATTTTATGTTCATTTCTTTCCACTTGCATCATGTTTGTACTCCAGTCACAGATGCTGATGACTATCACATCAGAGAGAGAGAAGAAGCTTGAGCCTCCCACCTCTGCTATAACACTTCCACAGCTTTTGTGAGACAGTCTAGTAGTTGGTAATAGCTGTACTTAAGGTCATAGTCCATGTCATACCAATAATTCACTGAGGAGACAAGAAAAAGGAAAAACATTTCTAAGGGTAGAATGTAATGAATTACAGATGTGTTCAGTGACTGTTTTACACAGTTCAGCTTTTCCTTGTTACTGACTGACCTTTGAAATGAGCAAATCTTTGACTACAGCCAAAAATAACAAAGCAAACATTGGAGTTCTTTAATACCATTGCAAATGCAACTGTGCCTTAACCCAAATGAACTCCTCTTCATGTTTTATACTGGGATTCCTTGGAGCAGAAGCTGTCAGAATGTTCAGGAATAGAAAACATATGCTTCTGTGTAAACCAAAAATACCAAATACACTGCAAAGTTTAATATCTGGACTGGAGGTATTCTTTTCCTTTGAGAGTGTAAAAAATGGCAAATTCAGCACTACTTCAAAATGGTCATCAATTAGACAGTTTTAATTTTACTTGTCATCTTAATTTTGGTGTATGTGTCCTAGAAAAATTAAGCCAAGTAGTATAATTTTGTACCAGTGGCTCTTGTATACACTCTAGCTTCAGACATTTACCATACCAGACCCAAAGAATATTGATTTTTCAAGTGTATATAGACTGTAGTGTAGTTAAGAGATGAAAGGCCAAATCTTCCAACACTTCAGCATTTCTGCTAAACAGAAAAACAGATCTCCAAGGGTTTGCAAATGGAAACAACTCTACTTTTACTAAAAATCTTTAATGACTGATGGAGCAATACTGGGAAAAGAGAATTAAAAAAATACTGCTTTACTGTTAGCTTCCCTTTTTATCACAATATTGCAAACATTTAAAAAAAATAAAAGTGGGGAGGGCTGGCAATATTTGGAGTGTTACATAAATACAAATGTTATGCTCTGTAAAATACTGTATTTACTCTTCCTGGACAAATAGGATTATTCCAGGTAAAGGACAGCAAAAAATTCTTCCTCACACCTTGCAAAACTTACAGGATGTAACAGTAATACTTTGCATCACCCCACCCCTTCACCTGGACTACATGAGCAATGCTTGAAATTCTGGAACACTTTTTGGGAAGGAAAAAAAAGATAGAGATGGTGACAAATCCTACAAAGAAGGAGATGACAAGACTTCTGGTAAGCTCAGGGAAACAGTAACAAAAGCACAGGCTTACAGCAAGGCAGGAGACTGGGTCAGAGTAGATTCCAGCTAAAATTATTACAGACTACCAACCATGTTGTGTCTACATCTATGGCCAAAACTCATAGACTTTCTGTTTTCCTCTTCTTTTCCCAGATCCTTTTTTGCTGATGTGATAACAGCACACAAAACATGGAGTTTCTTTGTGAAAGGTATACATATGACCAATTTGCAGATAGCAGGCTAGGTGGAAAATTATTTAGCATTTGGTTGGATACAGAAACTGGAACAGGATCACTGAAGCAGCTAACATTTTCCAGACTTGAAAATAAATGATTTTTTTCTTCTGCTGTATCCCTAACACTTGTCAAAAGTGCTATGAATTACCTCAGGGGAGGCAGCTGATCATAAAGGGACTTCTGATCCCTGTTAGGCTTTGCTGTGCAGTATCTTGCTGAATGCCCACCACAGTTCACAAACATATCTGTATTGTATATTGCATTTATTGTGCATTTTACCTGCTATACAGCCATGTGACTGCTGAACATGATGGAACCAGAGAGAAGGCAGGTATAACATCTCACCAGCTTTCACTGTACACTGCAAAGGTTTTGCCTGAGCATAATCTGGATACTGTTCCAGATTTGGGTTCAATGGGTCCAGGGGGATCCAGGGCACCTAAAAAAAAAAAGAGTTTGTCTATGGTACTGACCCTGGCAAAAAAAATTCCAGCAAGCTTCAAGGAAAACAACTGATAACAAAACTTGGTAGGTTACAAAGCATGTGTTTTGCCTAGCAAAACACATATAGCCACACAGCTTTCCATACATTCAACTGGGAATAGGTCAAGGATGCAAACATTTGCCTCCTTCAGTGCAGCATTTATAATTATGGTAAAAGTGCTAAATGTCAGCCATAACATTTCAGTCTCATGGCATACTTTCAGAATACCTCCAGTCCCTTAATTCATGTGTTACTAATCATTCAGTCCTTGAATATTTTATCTATCTGCACCACTCTTTCTGGAAACTCTTCTAAAGCTGTCTGGTCCCATTTTATTCCCAGCAGTTGGTCCTGCTGGGAAACCCCTCTTGAGGCCCCAGCCACACACCACAGGGGCAAAAGGAGAGAGATCACACACAAAAGGCTATTGAGTTTCTAAAGTGCCTCCAGATCTATACATTTTAACCAAATAAACATTGCTACTACTTTGAAAACATGATTTATTCATTGAGACAAATATATTTTATTGCACTGGGTGAGACTGCTGTAGATCAAAATCTAGCCCTGAGTAGGGGGTCAAAAGATTGTTAATGCAGAGGTCTCTATTTCAGTCTTAATGAAATTTGTTCCTTTATTGGTTATTTTTTCATACAGCATTCTTCTGGAGAAACTGGCTACACGTGCCCTCAAGCAGTGTACTCTTCACTGGGTAAAAAACTGTCTGGTTGGCCTGCATTAAAATGTGGTGAATGAAGTCAACCTCAGTTGGCAACCAGTCACAAATGGTGCTCCCCAGGGCTCAGTGCTGAGGCCAGTTCTCTTGATTATCAAAGATGATGATGAAGGGATCAAGTGCACCCTCAGTAATTTGCAGAAAACAAGTTGGGCAGGAACACTGATCTGCTCAAGGGTAGGAAGGCTTCACAGAGCAATCTAGACTGGATCAATGGGCCAGGGGCAACTGTATGAGGTTCTGCACCTGGGTACAACAACCCCAGACAATGGTATAGACTTGGGGAAGAGTGGCTGGAAAGCTGCTCAGCAGAGAAGGACCTGGGGGTGTTGATCAACTGCTGGCTGAACACGAGCCAGCAGTGTGCCCAGGTGGCCAAGGCAGCCAACAGGATTGTGGCTTGTATCAGGAATATCATGGCCAGCAGGACCAGGGAAGTGACTGTCCCCCCCATACTTGGCACTGGTGAGGATGCATCTCAAACACTGTGTACTGAGTTTTGGGCCCCTCAGCACAAGAAAGACATTGAAGTTCTGGAAGGAGTCCAAAGAAGGGCAATGAAGCTGGTGAAGGGTCTGGAGCACAAATCTTATGAGGAGTATCTGAGGGAACTGGCATTGTTTAGTCTGAAGAAAAGGAGGCTGAGGGGAGACCTTACCACTCTCTAGAACTGCCTGAAAAAAGGTTGTAGTGAGGTGGGGGTCAGTGTCTTCTCTCAAGGAACAAGTGATGAGAGGGGATGGCCTCAAGTTGTGCCAGAGCAGGTTTAGATTGGATATAAGAAGGAATTTCTACTCTAATAGGGTTATCAGACAATGGAACGGTCTGCCCAGGGAGGTGGCTGAACCACCATCCCTGGAGGTCTTTAAAAGATGTGCAGAGGTGTTGCTGACTTAGCACTGGACTTGGCAGAGTTAGGTGAGTGGTTGGACTTGATGAGCTCACAAGTCATTTTCAACCAGAACAATTCTGTGATTCACTTAAAACTTTGGTGCATATTTATAATATCAACAGTGTCAAATGTGCAGCAAAAACCTTTTCTGGAAGCTGGGTATCTTTTGTGAATAGTAAAACAAGTGAAATATCTGGGCACTCTCTTTCCAGTGATGAAGGATTTCCAAATAGCAACCAATGCTCAGTCTCAGGGCTCAGCAGTGCCCAAAACTACTTCTACTGTACCAATAGTGTTCTTTATATACTTTTTACCTTATCTGCACTCTTCTCATCCACAATTTCAAATGAGCCATCTTCTGATACCTGGTAGGTTGCTGGCTGATAGAGCTCTGGAACCACAGAAAAAATCAAATGGCACAACTCAGTAATACTCACAGAAACTAGTGGCAGAGAATGTCATGCTTTCACCAATTAAAAGAAAAATTAAGACCATTTTCAACCTAATTCCTTACTGTCCTTCCTTTTGTCCATTTCAACTTTTATCCATTTTCTTTGTTTAGTTGGTTTTTTTTTAGCTGGCCTGAACACTGAACTGCCTTCCTTTTTGGAACTCCAACTTCTTTCTTCACAGGAATTATTCTCCTCAAAACCCACTTTACTTCTGGTCCTATTTTGGTTCAGAAATTGCCTTGTTTGCATTTTGGAAGTCATGAATGAATCCCTAACTTAGACGTTATTCTGTATTCTGCCCTTTTCTTCTTAGGTCATTCTTGCAAAATAGCACTCATGGGAGTTCATAGTAACCTGTAGCCAGCATTTTACTTCTAATTTTATCCAATAGGGCTCATCAGCTGCTTCAGATACTGCAGATTGCTTTTCTTTCACATGTGGTTTTCTAAGCCCTTTCTTGAGACAGTTTCTCTCCATCAACCATGTTCAAAAAGATGGAGTCATCACTACACACTACAAAATGGAATCATTATCTCTGTACTAAGCTTTAAGAGCAACTTGTTTTACAAAGTAGGACTCATAGATATGACATTTCATACAGTCACATACATATGACACCACCTCTTCTTTTGAGGAAATGCTGAGACAGATGGGGTTGTTCAGCCTGCAAAAGGCTCTGGGGAAACCTTACTGCAGCTTTTGAATATATAAAGGAGCTTGTAAGAAAGACAGAGAAAGATTTTTTACCAAGGCCTGTAGTGACAGGGCAAGGGGTGATGGTTTCAAACTAAAAGAGGGTAGATTTGTATTGGATATATGAAAATTTTTACAATGAGGGTCATGTGACAGCAGAACAGGTTGCCCAGAGTGTGGAAGCCCCATCATTGGAGATGTTCAAAGCCAGGATGAATGAAGCTTTGAGCATCCTGATCTAGTGAACAGCAAAGGGCAATCAATGGACTAGAGGATTTTAAAGGTACCTTCCAACCCAAAACATTCTATCAGTCTATTATATCAAGGCTGTAAACAAAATAAAACCAGGATACACAAAATATTGTAGCAGTGCATGTATCTAAGCAGATGGTTTGAAAGTTAAGGAGTGGGAAAATAAAAGTCTTTTATAAAAAGTATTAAAAAATACTTTTAATACTTTTTTAATACTTTTGTAAAAAGTATTTTAAAAAGTATTAATTTAATAAAAGTATTTTAGGAGGCATAAAGCTAAGCTGTCTTTTAGATGAAGCTGCAACATAACAAAGTATTACTGTGCACACAGTAATATAAAGAAATATAAAAGTAATATAAAGAAAAGAAAAAAAAAGGGTAATGCAAAGTAATGCTGCCAGAAGAATCTCTTTTTTCATTCTCCAGTTTCCAGAGATTCAGTGAGTACTTCACTATTTCATTACATTACAACTTTGCAGTTTCTTTGCTTTTTATCTAGAAAAAAGAATGAGCAGGTAGAATTCAAACCTGCTAAACATCAAAGATGACAAGCTACAAAACTGACAAGATGCTTAAATAATTTAAATACTCTGAAGTTGAAGAGATTATCATGAGTACCAATGAATCTATTACTTTACAGGACTGGAAAACCTGACCTCCAAATAATGTTTGTATTACAAACTACCTGCCTCACAAAATAGAAGATATTTCTGTTCACACAGGAAAGCATGAACATCATAATGTTATCTCTACTTCCTTTTTCATATCTTCATATCTCATCTCTCCCCATTCCAGTCTCCAGACACACTGCACAGTAAGTTATGTACCATATGGGATGAAGGGACGGTCACTTGGTGATGCAGCAGAAAATGTTTCTCTCCAGAGATGACACAGTACAAGTTCTCATAATGATCTTTATGTACTAAGTTTAAGAAAAAAAACAGATGTGGAGAGAGAAAATCAGTATTATTTCCTTTGCTGTATGAGAAAATATAGTAAGCTGGAAGTGTTAACTTGTTCTCTCAGTTTCAGGCTCATTCCTCCTCTTTTGGCCAGAGAAGGTGGGAATACAATGTTGGAGCAAATTCATTAAATGAAGCAAATTGTCAGTGCCTTGCCTGACACAGTGCCAGGTAGATGTATTCAGAGACACAGCAGCAAGAGCCTGCAGAAATGCAGGAGAAAGAATGCAAAAAAATATTCAAGTAGAACTGTTTTGCCAGAGAAAACATGCAGTCTGAGACACTAACTCAAAACAGAACCACTGTGGTAAGCACACAGAAGTCTTGCAGTGCCATACAATACATACAAGATGTCACAGCAGTTGATTCCCCAAGCCAGAAATTTACAGCATCAGGCTTCCTCCCTGTGTGGTTAGAGAACAGAGAAAACTTGTCAACAAAAAAAAATTTGAATTGTCATGTTTAAAAGCATTTCACATAATTCTCTGCCAAGTTCTGTCCTTTCACTTCCTTCATTACTGTGACAGGTTTTATGGCAAATAGCACTTTGTGAGGAACAGCAACTTCCTTCTACACTGGAAGCCACTGTTGTGCCCATCAGGCTCTGTGACAGTCTTATCCACCCCCAAAAATGATGGTTACAGCCCTTTATTTCCACATTCTGAATTGCTAAGGCTTGGCTCACAGAGGAACTGCAGCATATCTCTGTACAGTTGCTAAAAGGTGAGAGCACACTGATTGCTTTCACTGACATTTTAAGGCAACTCATGCTGGAAAACAGAAATCAACTGAAACAGATCAGCATTTAACTAGAAACAAACATCTGTAGTTTTACCAAAGGAGGTTTCACTTGTTATGAAGTGAAGCTTTATGTCAGCTTTGGTAGGAACAGAGTGAATCCAAGTCAAAACATGACTCAAAACCACAGAAAAGCCACTCTATGGAAACAAGTGATATGTGGCACTATTGCCACATTGTTTCGCTTGTGATGGTTCCAATACACAACTGAGATACTGATTCTGGAGCAGCCCAAACCCACAACTTGGATTAGTCTACTATATAAAGTATTTTACCACTTCTACTTTCTAAGAGGATGAAACCAAACTGAGTTGTGGCATCCAGAAAACCAGCAAACATTACCATGTACCCAGCATGACTGTTTTAAAGCTCCACATGAATTATTTACTGACTACAGAAGAAATGGGGAGTTTACCAAGTGCTTCACTCATCCATGGTATATCAGGCTGCACATCACAGACAAGTTCAGGGAACTCCTCAGTGAGGTTTGAACACTGCTTCTGCACGTAGAATACGTTGGGAGAGGTCACTTTCTTCTCCACAATGTCCAAAAAGTCCACAAAAGGCATCTGGCGTTCCTCTGGCATGACAAAACGGTCCTGAAACACTGCATCTGCATAACCATTTGGTGTTACTGCCACACTCACTACCTTGGGACCCACTACCTCCCTGCAAAACAAATCAAATGTTTATAGCCAGACATGCATTTGACCCATATACTGGACATGGTTCCTTTAAAACAGAATGCATTTCGTGGGGAGCAAAAAAAACGAAGCCTGGCTTTCTATAGATGGATGTCTCTAGATTAGATTTTCTACTATCTGATTAAAACTTGGGCATTTTGCTCCAATTGCTCCTTGTGGTCAAGGCAACCGTGTTACCTTTCATCTCCCTAAATTCTCCTGCATTTACCAGGCAAGTTCCCAAAGGAGCCCTCTTATCCTCTGTGCAGGCAGAGGGCCCTCTTCAAGTCACTTCTTGGCATGAATGATGGTGGAGCTTGGTAATTCTCAGGACCACTCAACATAACCAAATCTGGGTGTACAAAATGTTCAAAAGCAATAGACAAGGGAGTAAGGGTAGATAGATAGACTGCTACACACATTGTGAGACCAACAGCACCCATTTCAACAAGAAATTTAATCTTAAACAGATAGATTTTAGGTCTAACCTGAAATCTTCTCTCAGAACTTTAAAAAGGAAAAAAATGGTGTGTAAAACTTTTGTAAAACACTTGGTCACAAACAAGTCAGTCTATTCTTACAGACCTACAGCCCCACAACAACTGGGAGGCTGCAGGATGGAGCAGTGGCCAGAGCACAGCTCTGCTGGCTGCACACAGGCACAAAAAAATTTCCACCGATTTGGCAAACCCGAACACGTTTTTACAAAAGGGGGGAGGAATCTGAGCTAATTTTAAGGATAAAAACAAAGATTATCGAAGGGCCTTTTACTGAGGTCAACTGAAACTGACCACCAGAAGTGCTGCAAAGCTGGTTTATACCTCAGGTACGCCAAGGTCCATTTCTTCAGAGCTGGCCAGTGGCTGATGGCATTCTGAATTATGCAAGGCTTATTCGGACTCACCCATTCCCGATAAAACTCCAGTGGGGATGGAGGCCTGTCAAGGTAGGGAATGGACTCTGTCCACCCCAGCTCTGTCCAGGCAAAGGAGAAACAGTTTTACTCAGCATCCTGAGAGAAGCTCCCCCTGTCAACACACCAGCTGGCTTCACACCCCACGCCACAGGTGCTCAGTTGAAGTCCCCAGGCTCCAGAAGTGATTTTGTTAAAACCCAGAGGCTGTCAAGGAGGCTTTTGGTGCCAGACAGGCACCTCTGGACTGCTACTCTCAGCCACGGCTCATCCCACAGATGGCCACGCTGTGGGCCCAGAAGGCAGTGGGCACAAAGGACAAACAATTACAGGAGGTGCATTTCTTCTGTATATACCACAGGAAGATTCTGGAAGCTGGAACAGTGTTTTGCTTTGCTATTGCATGAAATACAATAGAGCAGGTCCAGAGAAGAGCAATGAGGCTGGTGAAGGGACTCCAGCACAAGTCCTGTGAGGAAGGGCTGAGGGAGCTGGGGCTGTTCAGCCTGGAGAAGAGGAGGCTCAGGGGAGACCTCATCACTCTCTACAACTCCCTGAAAGGAGGTTGGAGCCAGGGGGGGGTTGGTCTCTTCTCCCAGGCAGCTCTCGGTAAGACAAGAGGACATGGATTAAGCTCTGCCAGGGGAGGTTTAGGTTAAATATTAGGAAGAAATTATTCACAGAGAGTGCGATCAGGCACTGGAATGGGCTGCCCAGGGAAGTGGTGGATTCTCCATCCCTGGAGATATTTAAAAAGAGACTGGATGTGGCACTCAGTGCCATGGGCTGGGAACCACAGCGGGAATGGATCAAGGGCTGGACTTGATCTCAGAGGTCCTTTCCAACCCGTCTGACTTTGTGATTCTGCGAAAAACATCACCTAGAAGGACCATTTTCTCCAGTTTTGTTTTCTTCCTGCTGCTCCTTCACCTCAGAACCCTCTGGCTGAACACACAGCGTGACCTTGGGCGCCCCAGCTGCGGCCCAGCCGGGAGGCCGCAACACGCTGCTCTCCACACCCACAGATCACCGGGCAGGCGGCGTGTCCCAGCCCCGGCCCCAGCGACCAGATC
>JAAWXA010000028.1:5826886-5944224 GCA_038090715.1 Florisuga fusca | reverse complement strand
GGGCTGTTCCGCAGCCTCCCACCCCCTTCCTGCCGGGCTGCCCCTTCCCCTTCCCTCCCCTCCCGCTCGGTCCTCCAGCCCCGCGCTCACCGCGGGCCTCCCGGGGGAAGGCGCTGAGGCAGCTCCTGACAGCCCGCAGCGCCGCGCCCTCCGCCATGGCCGAGCCGCCGCTCCGCACGGCGCAGTCCGGGCCCAAAGCTGTGGAGGCGAAGGGAGCGGAACGGAGCGGCCCCCAGACCCGGCCCGGAGCTGAGGGGCACCGTCCACCCCCGCCGTCCTCTCCCGGCACAGTCTCCCCTCCCCTTAGGCCCTCAGGAAACCGGAATCCCGGGCGGGGTTGGTGGGTGACGCAGCTGAACCGCATCTCGATAACAAATGCTCACATTTTTATTTTGAAACAGTTGAAGACACGGAGTACAAATGGATACAGAGTTAAAAACAGCTCGCCGAGGGAGCATCTCACAGTGCAAAAAAACCCCAAACAAAATTACTTTCATTATTTGTTTTTCCGAATGATTAAAAAAAAAAAAAAAAACAACAAAAGGACATTTTTTTAAAAGATTATTTGACTCTCAAGCCAAAAGTATAAAACCAAGCATTTATAAATAAAGCAGGATCTTTTTGTTGTTGCTGTTTTGGGGGGGTTTTGTTTGTTTTTAGGCAGTGTCGGGGAGCAGAGGTGCCGAGGGGGCACCAAGAAGTGCGGAGCTGCTCATGGCTTATTCCTATGGCTGCTGCCCCACGCAGCCCCCTCCTCCCTTTCTCCAAGCCCTACAGCAGGTTGCTGGCAGGGATACAGCCCCAGCCATCCCCCCCTTGCTCTCTGAAATCTGGGACGTGCTGGTCTGATCCAGAGAAGGAAGCACCTGCTGAAGACCTGTTGTTTTTAATGAGGTTTTTGTCATTTTGGATCCTGGACGCTGCACATCCAGCCGGGTGGGGTGAGAGGAGACACCGTATACATGCATTAATTTACTGATGGTGCTTAAATACCTGTTTCTCAGTTTTCTTATATATAGTTATATACATATTATCCCTTTAAAAAAAAAAAATTTAAAAAAATTTGTATGTTTCTATTCCCCAAAAGAAACGTCCCAATTCCTCTGAGTCGCGATGGAGTCTGCAAAATGGGGGTCTGAGGAGGGGACTGCTGTAAGCCCTGCCCCAACCATCGCCTGGGAGGTTGTATGGAAAGGAGAGGACAACCTGAGAGAGGAGGTGGAAGAAACACAGACTCCCCGTGTACATGTAGCTCCTGCGTGGGGGATGCTGAAGGGATCCTGGGGGATGCTGAGGGGAAAGGTGTTAACCCTGCCTGCAGCAGGAAGCAGCGTGCTGCCCTCTCAGGTTGCAGCTCTTCCTACTGTTCAGAGGGCTCAAAAATGAACCAAAGGGTCCCAGAGGCAAAGATATACTATTTACAAGATGGGAAAAAAAAAAAAAAAAAAAAAATCCCAACAACTATTCTTATTTTCAACAGGAATGTTGGGTTGGAGGGGACAAAATGTATGTTGAGAGGATAGGTAGGTCTAAATTATTTTTTCAGGCTTTATGTTAAACAAATAACTGGTCATAACACAGGTATCTGGTTGTGCCTATGCTAACATCCACACAAACCAGTAAGAGGAATGGACTCAAGTCTTGCTACCTTCCTCACAAGCCTCTTCACTACCCAGGCAGTTACTACTCGGTATTTCTCTACCTGGCTCAATGGTCAGCCTGGGGTGGAATGTCTTTACAAGGTGCAACAAAACGTAATGCGTTTATGCTCTCTTTTTTATGTAAACTAGATTTTTTAGGAATATTTCCTATCGCCAGCAACAGGAAGTTAGCAGGGAAAAATCAGATCAGTCTCAAATCAGAAAATGCAACATTATCTCCTCACCTCTCTCAGCAACAACCTTGTGGCACCAGCATCTCTTTTACTGGACTTCTACTACTCAGTTCATAACCTCCAAGCCTTGGGCAAACAGCAAACAACTTTGCCATTTAAGGAAAAAAACAGCTGCTTAGAAGAAAGCAAGCAAAGAAACAAGAGGCCCAATAACACGTATTTAAAGACAAAACTCTTCTGATTTATTCTTCAATTACAGATCAACATCTCACTCCTAAACCTACTTTCCTGAAGCTTTTCCATACTGTATCTTTCACATATATTGGCCAAATGGTATTCTTCAGGCCAAGACTAGATTTATCACTACTCTGTTTTCCTGTGTCTCCTGCATACACTATTCTAATTTATTTTAAACTACACAACCACTGTCCAGCTGATCTACTTGCCCAACACCTCTCTTATCATCATTCTGATCTGATTTTACCTCTGGTTTCCCATATGCAGCTGCCCCCAAGCACAACTCATTACAGAGAGCAAAACACACTCTTGATCAGCTTAAAAAAAAAAAAAAAAAAAACAAAAAACCAACCAGATTTGCTTAATGCAACTGATTTCCAAGAAGCTTTGTTTCATACTCCAATGTCATCTTCACTGGTTGTTGCTCTTAACCTTAATGGGAATTGCATTCTCACCACCATCTCCAACACTTTTTGCCACTATCTCCAAGTTCAAATAAGAAAATGGAATAAAATTGCACAGGGAAGCAATATAAAGGGCCCTCAAACCACTCTCACCAGAACCAAGAGATACCTGGGTTGAAGGGACTGCTATTTTACCTGAGTGTCTTGTAGCCCCAGCACAGCAAGAACTTTCCTGTATACTAGGACATATGTTCACAGTCTGAAAGCAGAGGAATTCACCACCACAAAAGCAAGCTTGACCCACACTGTCTCTACCACATACCCAACATGACTGCAAACACACATTCGACTCACGGTATCTCCAGCACACCTTTTCACTCAAGGAAACTGCCAGAAATTTCCTCTCTGCTTTGCAACTTGCCTTCCTTTGCAAAACCTGCCTGTGCAAGAGATGCTGCCCGTGGGACTGAGCACACCAGCTGACTGAGCACAGTGCAATGCTGATACAGGACTAGAAAGTAAAAAGTTTTCTTAAAGTTTCAGTACAAGCCCCTAGAAGGGAAGGCTAGCAAGGAAAACTAAAACCTGATTAGGTAGATTTAAATTACAGGTAGAATTAGCTAGAAAGCTCTCTGAGAACTCCTCATACTGCCACGTACTGAAGCACTTGCCAGTGTTGTTCAGTTTGCAAACCTCCTAGAAGGAGAGTGAGAACTGCAGATCATTCAGCCCTGGAGTTACTCAGAAGAAAGAGGTTATTCTACACTAGTGTGGCCAACCCACTAGAAAGAAGGCTGCACTGCAGACCTCCAGTCACAGAAAGACAAGAAGTCCACAGATCCCACTTCCAAGTGCCACAGGAGTTCAAAGACAAGACAGACAGGACAGGAAAATGTAAGAAAATTGCTTCAGGCCTGTAACCCATGGAATCAAGCAATGCAGTCTGGCTGCCTTTGAGTGGCTTCCACAGATGCTATCAGCCTCTCTCTCACCCAAGGCTTGTTGCTTGCATTAGTTTTATAAACTGGGATTACACTGTTCTGCCTTAAAATAAATCCAAGGCAGACCAGAGATGGAGGAAGAAATGAAGTATTTTCTATGTCCCCATTGTGGAAAGGAGTGGGAGTTAGGGGGAAGGTAATGCAGAATTTAATCATTTTGAAAATATTTTCTCTTAGCTTGTCATTGAAAGAAAAATAAATCACTGGACAGTGTGAAGCCACAAGCAACACTAATTATCATGGGCTTAGAGAAGCTTCACAGCGTGAGAATAGCATTGCACACACAAATGCAGGAAAGGAAGTTTTGCTTTTTTCTCAGACAAGAAACTAATAAAAAGCAAAGATGCTAGGGGCAGGGTAAGCTGTGGTAATCACATCCTGAAGTTATCTTGTTCAAAGTTCTTTGGAAACCATTTTCTGTGGGTAGTTGAAATAGCTTTACAAAAGTTAAGAGATGCAAACGGGATGTAAATATTCTCTTTTCCTGGAAAAACAAGAAGAAAAGGTTTTTCTGTCACAGTCAAATGAACAAAAGACAAGGATGAGCCGTTGCATTGAACATCTCTCAAATCCAGGGTTACACTGTAAGAGCTGGAAACCAGCATTTCTATGTCATTTCTCAACAAATAAATCACCACCCCAGATTTCCCAGTCATGACAGCATCAAAGTCAATATCCAATTCCTAAATATGAAAGGTGGCTGAAAAAAAAACTTTCATATTTGCGTCCAAAACCCATTTTAAAAAAGTCTGCAGAAAACCCAGTCTGAAATATCAATATAACATCCAATTACCATTACTGAATTCCTTAAGTAATAGCTAAAGTATGGTCCAAGGTTTGCAGAGCCTTCCTCTGGAGGTAAATACAGCTAAAATACAGTGTGGGGACTCTTGAAACTAGAGAAAAACAGACAGGGTTGTCATGACAACAGTAGGATGACTCCAGGTACCAAAACTAAGGCAGGAAAAGAAAGAACAGCAAGACAAAATTTAAGCAGAAAACAGTTCATTAATTGCACAGACACTCCAGCCTGTCTCCCTGTTGGAGGTTTATAATACAGAGATTGTTTCTCGCTGGGATATGGCAAAGGGATTGACAGTTTTTGTTAAAAGACAAAGGTAACAGCCACAAACGTGACACAGACCAACAGTCAGAAAAATAAATTAATAAATAAACCCATAAAAAGTCTGCTTCTTGATTCTCATGAAGCCTTAAGAGAAGAAGGGATTGGCTTCACTTGGACTCCTTTGTATTTAGTCAGCAGTTCAGAATTTCTTGGATAAACTGGATTTTCTTTGTTTCTTTATGTGCCAAACATCCTGACCTTCTGGCTATGAAGAAATTTCATGGCAGCTTCTCCAAACTCCTCTTTCAAGACTTTGTCTAGAGACAGGAAGTTGAAGACCATAGGGGAAAAAAAGACTAAAAAGTGTGGCCAGCACATTGCTAAGAATTAGAGCAAGTCAGTTGTAGGGGCCTGAGGAAATCAGCTTATAAAGGTTGCTCCACCAGCCCTTGACCAGTGCAATGATAGTTTCTGTCTGAAGCTCTCTCTGTGGTCCTCTTCTTGGGATTAATTCTGTGTATTAACAAACACCTGAAAGCCACCCCTCTTAGAGTTTTTTGTCCATGCGTCGTTCCACAGCTTGTAGTAACAGCTCTGAGTACTGTTCCAGCAAAGCCAGAGTCTGCTCATGTCCCAAACTCTTAGGACTTGGTAGGCTGGCACCACATCCCTCAGTCAGTGGGCTAGTGCTGTCTTGTGGCTTTGCCAGTACCTCTTTAACCTTTGGAAGCTCTTCCTCATCCTTCAGAGAGTCCAATTCTTTCTTCATTGAGGAGAATGTTTCTGTCAAGAGGCCTGCTATTTTATCTTTGTCTGTAGAAGACTCTGTATCATTTAACACCTGAAAAGAGAGAGGGAAAAGGAAGAAGAATGCATTGGGGTTTAGACAGAGCACACACTAAGTTTCAGACCTTTAGGGAAGTGAAGCCATGAAGATTTGCAGGCCACTCAAGCATCCTTTTCTTCAACATTTGAGACTGCCAATTTAGGGCATGCATGCAATACTGATAGTCACACAAAATCCAGAGGCTTTTCTCCAGAGGGATAGAAATGGGAAGCACATTTTCAAGTAGTGTTCCCCTTATACTGGGCCTAAGGAGATGCTGTTTCCCAGCTGCAGCACAGGGCTACAGTCTCCTTTTCTTCCTGTCTGCCAGATGCAGCTGCTCACAGGAACAGAGCAGGGTCAGAAAGCCAATGAGCTGCAGAGGACCCCATGTGGAAGTTTCACACTCATGACACAAGACTTGACAGATAAGTGCTAAGCAAAGAAATGAAATGCTGCTATATTGCTCTGCAAGTCACTCTGGTCTGGCAGTGAGAGAAACAGAGAAGTGCTGCATGTTTCCTGTCACAGCTGGATTCCCATGGTAACTCACATTTGCTAATCCTTTTCCCAGGCATTCAGAACAGAACAGATGGTGATAGTAAAACTTAAAGCTCCTAGAATATTTTGTATCTCTGAAGCAATGTATAAATACACACTAATTCACTAATATTGCTTTGAAAAAGGGCATACTGTTATCTTTCATTTACAAATAGGCTAAAGAGACTGAAAAGTTGGGAGTTAATTGAAAAGTTAATCAGAGTACCACAGCAAGCCACTGGAAAACCCAACAGTTGGAAATCAGGACTTCCTGGCTTTTCAGTTAAAGCTTCAGCTGCCGTCAACTGAACAACCAGGCAGCTTGTGACACTGAACACCCAAGTGAAGAGAACACCTTGAGGCAGAAAGCATTTGGTGCTCAGGGGCTGTACAGCCAACCTGCTGTCCCAGAGCCCATCTCTGGGGTCACTCACCAGGCGGTAGAGATGAAGGGCTTTGCGCATGCTGTCCTGCAGCTCAGACACCACGTGCTCACACTGCTCTATGCTGATGCAGGAGTCTGAAGGGGAAGAAAAAATAAAAAAAACAAACCCAAACTAAAGCACAGACACACTCCAAAATCTGCAGTCTCACAGTTGGGTAAGAAAATGGTTTTTTTAGTATATATTTGAAAGACCATGGGCACCCGCTTCTTAATCCATTTTTATGGATGGTTTGAGCCAATCATTAAACAGCCAAGTTCTACAGGAGCTTTCCTTCATAGTACCTAGAGGTGCTGCTTGGTTCAAACATTCTTAGTTTCCAGTCTTTGACCTCTCCAAAGTCAGCAATGTTTTTTCCCAGGTTGCATATTTTTGTTCCAGTCAAGGACAGGCACAGATTGCCCATTCCATTGTCACTTCAAGTCAAGTTTGAATGAAGGCTCCCAGTGCCAAAAAGGACTGATCTGAGGAGATTCTAATTTAACCTCCACCTGGTAAGAAATCCACATGCTCCCCTTCATGTATACTTCTGCTCAGCCTTATACTGAATTATTATTATTCTCTAGTGGGTACTGAGGCCCAGAGGAGTGTTGACAAAATACTCAGTCAAAAAAGAAACACTTTTCTGAGCAACCCAGATATGCACTGCTGATACACCATAACTGAAAATGAAAAACAAAAGCAAGCAACTGAAAGACACCTTTTTCTGCCTGTGCCCACCAAAGAATCAGAGATGAAGGCCTGCAGTGTTTTAATAAAATAAATTTTCATGAGTTAGACATAAACCATGAACAGAGACATAACACACACACACAGACTGCAGTTATCTTCAATTTGCAAAGGTCTGGAGAAGGCCATTCAACTTCCTTTAGCTACCTAAAAGTAAAACTTGGTCACGTTATCACTATTATTTCTGCAATATAAAGAATATCATCTCTGAACATCTTAGTTAATTTTATGGATACATCCAGATGATGTATAAACAAATACAGCTAGAAAAACATCTACTTATACATAAACAAACACATCTAGAAGAACAAAGGGATAGAAACAAATCCTTCCATCTGCATTTTTGATTCCCAGATCACCCAACTGTGTAGAGTCTGAGCACAATGGACTTCAGTGCAGTTCAAGATTCTTGCATCTTTTTTTTTTTTTTGCCCCAATTGGTTTTTGTTTCTTTTTTTTTTTCCCTCTCTCATTTGATCATGCTTTTTGTGCTGGACTCCAGTCTGAAAAAAGGGCACAAGCATAACATAAATGCTTGACTAACAAACATTTTATGTCTCTTGGGTGTGCAGAGCCAAGCTCTTTCAGAAACCAGCAGAGAATATTAAACATAACAACACTCTGAAGCATATCTACAGCATTTTAACTGTAGATGTCAAAATGCTTTAACAAAAATAATTGTCTCCATCTGCAGATGTTATACAGGCAGGAAAATGGAAGAACAGAAAAATTAGTGGAAACCCAGAGTCACAGAGCAGGTCAGAAGCAGAACAGGTCCCTGCCAGCCCTACAGTTCTAATCTAAATGGCCATGCTGTGATCCATAGAAGGCACAGTAAATTGTTCACAGCAACAGCCAACTTCAATCTAAACAGCTTCTCTGGCATCTATGAATAAAAAATTGGGAGACATGGTCTGCAGAAGCTGAAGGCTGACAGCTGTCTGCTGAGGCAAAAAAAAAATAGTTGGGAATCCACTGTGCTAAATCATCCTAACTAACTAAACAGTGCAGCTAAATATTCTGTCAGGGCATTCTATGTACTGGGAGCTGCTTTAAAAATATAATAATCACTGCTGGGGAAAAAAAAAAAATTGCCCTTTCTCTGCACTGTGCTTATTCTGCAAATAAAGATTCCTAGCAACCTACCAAAACCAAGGCTATGTACATTAATTTTCAAGTCTAAAAGACAAACCTCAGCTTAAAAAGTACAGACAACTGGACTGTTACTTCTCTGCTGTAGAATGTAATTCCACAGCTCCAGGCTGCATCTGCTTCTGGAGGAAACCTCACCTTTGCAGGGGTAGGGCCTGAAAGTTTTAGATGCACTTACTGTCTGATAAAAGAAGAGCAGGTCCCTCAGACAAAACACCACATTTCCCATTTTACACCAGAGTGCTTCAGTCTTAGGGCATTTGATCCTTCTAGAAATAACAGTGCATCAAAACCAGATTATCCCTCTGCAATGCTTTGGTGTGGAAATATTGCACTTCAACATTACATGGAGCAGCCTGGCACCACAGAAAGTAATTGATCAGCAGATCACAGAGATGTCCCTTCTCAGGTATGAATAGGAACAACATAGCAAAAGGGATTAAAAAGTGTGCACTGTACAGTCCCTTGGAAGCACAAGGTATCAGTGCAGCTTCAACTCATGACTCTGCTGGGTGTTTCAGGAAGGTGCATTCCTTTTCAGGTTGTGACACAACAGAAAAACCCCTGGAAGTTTTAGTCCCACTGAACTTTCTTCTTTGCCACTGGTGGTCTTCCTAACTTGGAGGGCAGGATTTTTGCTTCAGTTTGAAATTACCTGCTAGTTTTCATTTGACTGAAGGACCTAAAACTAGGGCCTGTAACACATTCAAAAGCTGTTTTCAGCACGTAAAACAGGTTCCCACCTTATAGCTTTTCCTCCAAACTAGAGATAATTAACAGATTAATTCATATTCTTTATGCTTAAATGCAAAGGCTGGGCCAGCATGTGTGCTGCATACCAGTTTGCAGACATGTCCTCAAAGCAGAGTGATGGCACCACAGGGATTTTTTTGCTCCTACAGGTGGCTACAGCAAGGAACTCGTGTTGTTCAAGCCCTGTCTCACGTGAGAAAACTGTATGCAAACCCTTCTGGAATCTGCACACTTGCACATTAACAAAGCAAAGCCTGAGCTGCCTGGCAGAACCTCACTGCCACTGTTATCTGTGTTTGCTACCTTCAGCCAGCATGTATTGGCCTGTGCCTTCATCTGCTGGTCAGACAAGCTTGGAGATGGAGGTGGGGGATGTATACACACACACTCACATGGGGATTCCCAGCACATCACCTCTAAGCATTGGCTAGAAAAAGATTTTAACCCTTTCACATAATCACATGACTAAAAACATGAGGGTGCTGAGGTCTACAAACCATTTAGCTAAAAAGGACCCTCAGACACAAGACCCAGAGGAAATGGAAATTAAAGACTGAGAAGATGTTAGGTTGAAGAAGTGTCTCACCATTGAGAGGATGGCTTATGGAACGAGACAGGTGCAGACAGGACGAGACAGGCCAGAAGCTGGACGTAAAGAAATGTGATGGGATCGTGAGGCGGTTCACAAAGACAGGAGACAGAAGGGGGAAGATAAGAGATGGGTATCCATGCACACCTGAGACCTGTGCTGAGGCAGTTAGAGATGCAGGAGACCTCGGCCTGATGGGGTCTAGAGGGCAAAGTCCAGGTTGATTCTCTAGCACACAGGCGATGCCGGTGATCTTCTCCCTGCACCTCAGCGTGCCTTCAGGAGACCTGAGGTGCCAGCCCTCTGACAAATCCCTCAGTTTTGGGTTAGTGACCCCTGGCTCATCCTGGCAAACTGTCCTTGAGACTGGACTCTCCACTGGGCTCTCCTTAGCAAGTCCTGCTGGGATCTCTCTCCCAGGAGCCAAAGAGACAGCATTTGGAGTCTCCTTTTTGGAGGCTCGGACCTCAGGAAAAGAGGGTTTCTTTTTACAGGGCCCAGCAGGAGACTGTGGAGACTGTGGCTCAAGCAGGGTTTTTGATTTGGTAGTGGGTGAGAAGGAGGCCAGTGTGGGTCTATCAGGCAATGGCTTGGGAATGTCAAGAATCAGATGTGCTCGGTTGGATGATGCCAACTTGCTGTGGAAGGACTTGGGAGATGAGCAGTTTACAACTGGCTGAAGTCCTGGCTTCACTGGAGCATTTTCCTTCACTGGCAGCTTAATCTTCTCAACATCTGTTGTGGAACTACACTGTGTCTTCTCTGCCACTGGAGGACTAGTTCTCCCATCAGTCAACATTTCAGTGGAGTAACCAAGGTACAGATTTTCCCCTACAGATACACTCCTTGACATCTTAGCTCGGAAGCTGGTTGTGGGATTCATGTAGGACTTTGGTTTTGCAGCCCTGACATCTTTGGCCAGCAGAGCACCAGATCCATCCATCTTCAACATGCTGGCTGATAACACCCTGCAATTGTTAGGTCTGGGATCCTTCTCAACCACCAAAAGAGTATGAGGACGCTGCTTGGCAGAAGTTATCACTCCAGGACCCTTATCTGTGAAAATTAAACAGACAAACATGCCAAAAATAGACAAGAGCCTGCAATGAATTCCAAAATTGGAAAGTAACAGGGCTGCTCCAGCCCACGAGCCTCAGCTCAGCCCCTGAGAGAGCTGCACAGAACCACTACTGCAGGTTAGCATCACTTCCAACAGCTTTCTCTTTCACCCATCCCTTATCCAGATCAAACATTGCTGCTGACCTGATGAGAGAGACTTGTTCTTAAAGTGTATGGCCAGAAGACCTCAGACCACTGTGACCACTAACTGATGGGCCAGAGGAAGCAGGCAAAAAACATGTATGATGTTGCAGTGATAAGGCTGAGTTTTTCAAAACTAACTGAGGGGTTATTAATGGTTCCTAAGCTGACTGATTCAGAAATGGAGTTCTTTCACATGAAGTGCATGGATCCAGTGATCTTACTAACTCCTCTTTCCCTCTTTCTCTCTTCCCCACACCGGGAAGCTTCAGTCTTGGCCTAAAGCAGCCAAGTTCATTTTACCCATGGCATTTCTCCTCCCAAACAAATATCAGAGACTGATAATTATGAGATCAGCATCTGCATTATAGATGTAAAATATTTTCCCTTGACAGCCTAAGAGTTAGAAGACATGCAAAGCCTCTAGCTCAGAATGCAGAAAGATACAAGCATAATTTAAATGTCTACACAGGCTCAAAGCTCCCCATTTCATTTCTCAGGTTTATACCATCATTCCAGCCTGTGTCCTTACCCTCATGAACGAGGTCATGAACTGACTGTGCCTTTCTCATCCCAGCATTCACAGGGCCTTCTGGAAAGGATGCAATAACCCTTCCTGGAGCCATACCAACTCTGCTTGCCTCCAAAGCTGATCTGCGTTTTTTCTGGACACAAACAGCCCGGTTGGAATTTACACTCTCCAGGAGCTGACTGGTCTCCAGTGCATCATCAGGATGGCTGTTGTCATTTTTCAGCAGGTCTGCTGTAAATTGATTGGTCTGGGTTGGTGGCTCAAGGGGCTTTGAATCCAGTACCAGATTTGATGAAGAGAGTGACAGTCGTCTAGAGAACAGGATAAAGAAAACCCAGTTAACACCAGTATGTTGCTGGACAAGCAGGCACACTCATTAAGCCAGTTTCTTTAGGATAATGAACATTTCCCTATCCAGATTTTTTTTTTTTTTTAAGTAAAAAATAGCCTAGGCTGTTACCACTCATTATACTCATCTCTGGAAGCACTGATCTTCAGGAATTTGACCTTAGGCTGTGTGATCACAAATAGCATTGGGTCACTGTTTCCAGAGGAAACACTGTAAGAGGTAAGAATGAAAGAGAAGGAAAAATTCCAGGAAGAGGGAAGACTGGGCAAAGTCAGGTCAGGTCTGTTCTCTCAGGTCATAAAATCTTTTCAATTCTAAGATACCCTAAGAGAAAGTAATTACACTTTCCTAATATTATGAAAGCATAATTACTAGGAAAGCTGGTCAGTATCTTCAAGAGGGAAGCTTGATTTCTTCTTCCTCTCTACTTCAGACCATTAAACTTACTCTGGAAGAAAAGCAGCTTTCCACCTGACCTGCTTGAACAGCCAAATAGATGAAAAAGTTTTTCATAAGCTAAAACTACCTCTCATATGTTAGATCTCTAGAGCACCACTGGCTTCCTTCACTCACCACTGCAACTCTCCAGAAGCTTACACAACAGCTAACCACTGACTTTCTTCCCAAACATACAGTCCCCACGTGAGACAGACTGAGGCACTCCTGACAGCAGCAACAGCAACTGAATACCAATGACAAATTTTTCCTTAACATGGTGAATCCAGGCACAGCCAGTGAACCATAGAAGATCTACCCAAATCTGCTCAGTCCTATACAATGAAATTAATTTGAGCTAAGATTTCAGCTTGTCATTTTAGGGGAATAGAGGAGGTTTTGTTTGTTTTAAACATCTATGTATCTAAATTTAAAAATTTACCCGATTTTTTTTTTTGTTTGGGTTTTTGCTTCTTTCTTTGTTTTGTTGGGATTATTTTTTATATATACATACAACAAGAGAAACAGCTTGGAGAGTCCTTCAGGGTGCTTTAGGATTGAGGGGTTTTTTTGAAGAATAATATCCCTATGGTGCTTTATATGAGACACCAGAACACCCTGTGAAGCCATGGGAAGAAACAAAGAAATGGGAGAAACAAAGCTGAATAAGAAAGGGACTGTAAAACAAAGGAAAAGTTGACAAGCCTACTTTCATTGTCCAAGCTGAATGAAATGCAAAAGAATAAGCAGAGCATAAACAGCAAAGTGTGAATTAGATAATTAGCAATTCCTCTGGCTTTATCAACCAAGGCATTAATCATGGAATAAGCACATTGTTGAAAGAGGAAAAAGAAGAAAACAGCAGTGTTACTTTAGAGAGAAACAGAACAGCTAAAGCAACACAGGATGGGCTGTTAAAATCACAAGGGTCTGCAAAGAGCCTGCTAGGTGCTGTGCTAACACTTCACTGTGCCTAGGCACACCAAGGCCAGAAGTCTGCACAACTCCTTTGACCCAGGACCTGGCATGAGACCTACTCACACGAGTAAGAACAAACAGAAATACTCAAAAGAAACAGAGCCATACCTGAGAGCCGGGCACTGGGAAAGGAAGCGAGAAGAAATGCTGTGGGTTTCAGTTCTCTCCAGATTCCTACATGAGCCACCTAAAATTTTTGGTTAAAGGGGAGAGAAAAAAAAGGATCAGTTTAGTTACAGAATAAATATTCTGAAACATGCATTTT
The DNA here is from genome assembly GCA_038090715.1 of Florisuga fusca. Taxonomy (NCBI): domain Eukaryota; kingdom Metazoa; phylum Chordata; class Aves; order Apodiformes; family Trochilidae; genus Florisuga; species Florisuga fusca. Next base: position 5,930,831 of record JAAWXA010000028.1, on the reverse strand, counting down.
CTTATCACAGCAACTAGCAAATGCATCCCCATATCTAAGGGGATTTTTTTGAACTAACACCACAGGGAATTGCATAATTTAATTGGCTTTGCCTTCTCTATGCTACTTAGATTACTCTGCCTTAAACTGCTACTTCTCCCTAAGGATATGCCTCCTCCTTTTTTGCTTTCCTTTGTGTCCTGTCCTGCCTGTAGTACTGGGAGGCACTGGCATCAAACAGAAAACAAACCAACCAAAGGAGAAGGGAAAAAAACCCAAAACACACAAAAAACCCAAACAACTCACATAGATAATGCTGCCTACACCTATTATCAATTCTAAAAAGATACGCTTTGTTCTGGAGCTGGTCGATAAAGACTAACCAGCTCCTTTGCTACTGATGTCTCTTCTTATTCTCTCTCCCTCCACCCAGCACTTCAGCCTTTTCTTTTGTGACATTTGATATGCCTTAATACACCACTAGAGGCCACTACATGCCAGCTATGGGGAGAGAGGGGTGGAGGTGAACACACAGTTAACACCTCCATATACAACGGGAAAAACTAGTTGGAGAACAAGAGAACGGCTCTTCAGGATTTCAGGGGCAATACTTAATCCAAACTGATACAGACCCCACTCTCAAACCCACTTACACACAGAGCAATGAAGTAAACAGATGTCAGTCATCTTTATCTTCACTGATTCCCCATTTTTGCACCCTGGTAGACACACAGCCATGAAAGCCTAGCAGAACTTGTAGCCTGATTTGATTTATACAAGTGTTAAATCTAGAGTGACCTCACAAAGTCACTGCCAAACAACAAGCAGAGAGCAGTACCTTTTCCATCAGTGCTGCCCAGGGTCCCAAAATGCTGTTTGAGAAACTTTTCCTGATCGGGTGCCTGGGGGACTTCTCCCTCTGGCATGCTAGTGCCCACGTCCTCCTCTCCTTCTTCTCCCTCCAGGTCTGAGATGCCATCCACACTTAGGGGCTCAGTGCTTTCAGAATCTGGGAAAAGACAAAAAAAAAAAAAAAATCCAAACCAATGGTGTATAATCACAGTAACATTAGCCAGGTTAAAAAAAATATTCAGAAAAAAACACTGCATTGAAGCTAGAAGGTTAAAGCACAAGTTGGTCAACATTAACTGCATTTCTCTACCATAAATCACAAACAACACAGCCCATGGGATTACCAATACTAAACCTGCTTCCTTACCTAACAAAGCAGAAGAAAGCCAAAGGCACACAGGGAAAGTGCACTTTAACCAGTTCCCTTTTCTAGGGTGGCTTCACTGAAGGGGCTGCTCAGACACACCTGAGTCTTCACAGCAATACTAGGAAGACTAATAGGAGTGTGACCTCAGTTCAGCTCATGAAGTATCAATAATAAGTATCAATATATCAAAAATAATATCAAGTATCAGAGGTCAGGACAACAATTGATAAGCATAGCACAGAATCACCCCAGCAAGTTTCTGCAGTGTTCCACATCACAATAGAAATAAATTTATAATGCCTTCACATTTTACCTTCATTGGGATGGTCTGGGCTGGACAGACGACTGCTGCTGTAATCTACAGAGCAGGCACTGTCAGGACTGTGTTTGTCTGGGCATCCATTACTGTGATAACCTCTACTCAGCTTCCCATGGGGCAATGCCTTTACCTGGAACTCACTACAAGAAAGACAGGAAAGATACAGAACTAGAGGAGATCATTGGGTTACATGTCAAGAACCACTCTCTAACTTCCATAAGGCCTTACCTGTGTTAGTAACACCTTTGATGACAGACATAAGGCTTTAAATGGAACAAGTTGATTTCTCTTACCATTATATATATCTATATATACATTTTTGCATTTCATTGAGCTTGGACAGTGAAGCCTCAAGGGGACTGTCTGATTTTATGGGTGTTGTCTGTTTCTCATGATTACCAGGCACCAGGACAGCACTGCACTGACTTCATATTCAGCATAGGTGAGGAACAAATGGAGAGGTCTATATAATGAAAAAAGGCCTAAACCTGAAACACAGAAACTCATTTGCCAGAGATTATGGTAATGACCCACTTCTTTGGACAACTTCTGTGTTGAAAAACAGAGCAGATTCTGGGTCTGAGCAAGAATAATTTACTGAAGAACATCATATAAAAATACAATCTTGGAGGACAGGGGTCCTGATTTCTGTTTTGATTTCACGAGTCCTATATCTTGTCAAAAGACACCAGCACTATTTTTTTGCCTGTTACCTGAGGATTTCAGTTTTCCACTTTAGGAAATACTCTGGTTTCATATGTACTTCAAAGTAAGGTGGGATGTAGAAGTCACTCAATGGATGCATATGTCACTCAGTCACCCCTGGCAGCTTGCAAGCTCTATATACTTTGAGATGTGTACAATCTGTATCCAAAATCACCAGAACCCCTCCCTTTCTTATTTAATAGAGCAGCACATGGGTCTACTCTGTCCAAGTTTTCCAATTAAAAAAAAAAAGCAAAAAAAGAGAAACTAGGAGAATCCTAGCAGCTCCAACCACAAAATGTTGGCATCTACTCTTGCATAAAAGACAGTCTAAAGCTATCTGCCCACTCTTAGTAACTGAGTAAGAGGACACAGAGGAAATTAACAAGCTATTTGCATCAGATTAAGAGGAGAAGGGAAGAATAACATTCAGGGAAGGAAAGAAATGGAGAACAGAAAGACAATTAAGTGAGGTAAACAAACAGAATAAACAGCAGAGGAAGAGAAAAGATCTCCACTGTCTCCAGTGTCCTTTTCAATTCCATCTATTGCATGCAAGCCATTCTAGTTCCCATGTAAGGGTCATCATAGTCTACATTTGCTGAGTTTTTGTCCAATTAGATTTGAAATTGTCATAAGTAATAGTGTCCCACCATTTCTTCTGGGCAGATATTTCACATGTCACTTTTGGGTGGTTTTCCAGCTTCCAGGTTTTCCCTCACTTATTTCAACCCAGATAAGGGAGAAAGCAAAAAGGTTACTCCCAAGTTATTTATTCAACAAAAAAAATTTGGAGGAGGATGCTAATGTGAATTTTCCTCAGGGGAAGGATTATTTTTAATGGTGCTGTCTTAGTTTCAAATTCCTTTAGCATCAAGCTGGCATAAAACTCTCCATTAAACATGCCTGGCATCAGTCAGACAGTAAAGTCAGCTCACCCAAGTTACCACACAAGCTGCAAGCAAGCTAAACCAGAAATGTCTAAGCTATGCACAGCAGAGAGCTTATTTTTAACCTGCTAGGGTCTGCCGGATGGATTTCATCTTGCTCAGGGTAGATTACACACTCCTCACTCTCAGAAGGCTCCAGTTCCTGAGAGAAAATCTCCTCTTCACAGGACACAAGCCGAATCACTTGAGGTCTCACACAAGACTGGTTATCTGGAGGAGGTTCTGAGCTGCTAACCTGGTTTAAAAAGAGAGAAAACTAGATGTTACCAGTGGTTTTCCTTAAGTCATCAAGTGCTGCTCAGAGCTAGAAAGTATGCATTACAGCACAGAAATTATCAGAAATCTGAGATAAGAAAACACAACACTCTTATGTCTTTCCTCTTTCCTTAGTTACTGAACAGGACAGACTATTGCTGTAGTTTCTGATTTTGTTTCCTGTCTGCAGTTCCCTAAAATTCTCTGGTAAAGTACTGGACTCTCCATCCCTCTCTGACCACGCATCAGGAGCACAAGCCACGTGGCAGCAGGTTCTGCCATTGCCTTTTATAGACTGAGCAGACAGAATTCAGAGATGTCTGTGGACCACAGCTGAAAAACACTGATTTACTTCATTCAGTGAGCCAAATCCTCTTCCCAGTCACACAGCTATAAAGGAAGGAAAAACTCTAATGATGTCAGGCACCAGGACAGACTGCTGCTGAAAAACTGGCATTAGTTTTGTGAGGTATGAGAATGCATTACTTGTTGTGACCCACCAAGACAAAGATTAAAGAGACCATAATAATTTAGGACAGCTCCTAAGGGCTTCATATGAGCCACATTCCAGTGGCTACTGGAGCCAAAAATTGCACCCCAGCAGAGTGAACTAACAGGTAATCAAGTACACATCTATAATTCCAAGCTCAGCTTCTCAGTTTGTTTTTGCCATGGATAATCAAAGGGATGAAAGAAAACATGAGTTCCTCCCTGTCATTGGAAGGAAACCTTGATCCTCTACAGGGTCTGCTGTAGGATGGCAAACAAAACTACCTACAAAAGAGTTAGCTAAACAGGTTTCTGAGAAGACGTTTAGAGACATAAGATATAAATGGCATCAGGGAGTAATAAAACAGGCAATGATAACCAGAGGCAGGAGAGATGCCCTCAGAGTAGATTCACCTCCTCGTACACCAGCACTGCCCTTACTTTGTGCACAGGAAGATCTGCCTGTTCCTCTCTGTCATCCCCGTTGCTGTTTTGAGACAGGGAATCTCGACTTGGAGACCGGGAGACAGAGAAAGATTCCAACTGACGCAGGTCCAGCATGGATTTCACTGTCATCTCTATGTTGCTGGGAGGCTGGGACCAGCGCCCGCGCTGCCGGGGCAGTTTGCTCATCGGTGCCTCCGAGCGCTGGATTGCTGCTATCTCTTTGGCCTGAAGAAAATCAAAAGAGTGAGAGTCTTAGGGGCTGAGTTCTGCTGAAGGAACAACAGGAAAGAAACCACAGAACCTAGAGAAAAACACAATTCTGTCTGTGAGGCAGCTTTAAATTAATCTTTTAATCATAAGGCATCCATTAAAGGTGACACTTTTGTTGCTGCTTCTTGAATAACTGAGCTTGAAGTGCCTCACTTGGATCCAAGTATGTGGTCAGCACCAGATGAGATTCAGGCCAGAAATGAAAGGGCAAAAGCATAACCTCTGAGGGATACTGACACAGAAATCTCAAGTGAAATTGTCTCTTAAACTGGGGGATATTTTGCCACTCTCCAGTCATTTTTCACAGAGAGGCTTCTCGATAGTTTCTCACCACAGTTGCACCTTTCCCACCAGTGTGAATTAGGCTTTTATCTCTGTGGGAACTACTTTTCCAGTTTGCCTATGACAACAAATAAAATTTGAAGGTTTAGCAACTCACCCTCCTCATTTCCCAATGGGAAAGGCTTCTTGAGAGGGTAAGGTCTGGATCTGCAAAGGGAAAAAGATGAACACAGAGCTGACATCCGTGACCAGCAGTCCAGCATTTTTAAGACCTTTTACCTCATCCTTCCTCAAAGGCAGCATTCCTACACTTTTTGAACCACTGCCAACACTTTTTCCAACAGACTACCAAACCATTGTGACAAGATTTTAATGGAGACCTAGTGTTCTAGGGAAGATTTTCAGTCACTCAGCAGACCCATGGCACAGAACTTGCCACAGTGCATTGCCCACCAAAGGGGAAAACCCCTGCTAACTGTAGCATCCATGGTAAAAATGTCTCAAATCAGTAATGACAGTATCTGCTCCAAGTTTTATCAGAATCTCTAGAATGCTCCATGAGATATCTTTTAACTTCTGTGGACTTTTAATAGCTTGTAGACCAGGACACTAATTCAAAATTATTTTCGCCACTTGGAGCTAGCAAGAAACTTGGCAATTTAACAACTGAATTTCTAATCAGATAACTCTGAAATGTACCCCTCTTCTGATGCAGGAATGGACAACTCCACAGCATCCACTGGTATTGATCCATCTGTTTCTGTATTTGTCTTTGTCTTTATGCCAATTTCTTGTTTCTCTAAGCCAGTGTCTCTCATCTTCTCCCAACTTCATATTCATGCCATTTTTCTCCACCTTTGTCCATGCCTTTTTCCCATTTATACCTGAATCTCTCTCAGTGTTGCAGCTGGACTGAATTTGGAAAGACTGCAGGCCACGTAACTCATCTTCATCATTCCCTTCATCTTCACCATCCTTGTCACTGTATGGACTCATGCCTGGGCGACAGGAATTGGAGAGTATTACAATTTGTCTCAAGAACTGCCCACTGTGTCAGTCTTTACACCAGGCAGTTCTCCATTCACTCTGCAGGCTGCCTCAACTCTCCCAAACAGCCATCACCTCTAGCAAAATCCATCTCTGAAAAACAGGGTAAGTTAAACTGTCCACAAAGGTGTGGAGAGCCTGCTGCAGCATTTGTGCAGAAGGGTGACAGAATTCAGAACATAAGTAAATGAGACTGAGGAAGTGGAATGAAACTTGGCCTTCCCTTTCAGACTCTGCCAACTCATTGATCTTGAAGGTCCTTCCCAACCATGATGATTCTATGATTCTGTAAGGTCAAGATGGCAGAGCATATTTGAAAGGCAAATATTTTTCCCACCCTTAAGCATTTCCTCTCTGGAATTGTTTTGAACATCAAAGATGTTACAGAGATACTCCCTGTTTGACAGCACTTGGGTCTGTGGCAAATTACCACATTCAGAGACAGGTTCACATGAAGGATTGCACCATGCAGAACCTGCAGGCACAGCTCATTTACCATAAGAGGACTGTGCTGCCTTTTTTAGCCCTAAGACATGAGGAATAATGTAAAACATATTTGGGGCAGATCTTTAATCAAAGTAGATCAGACGTGTTCTCCCACAGACCTCAGAGGTACTCCCAGCAGAAAATTCCCCCAATAACAACCAAGGACACTTACCAACACCAAACTCTACCCTCCCTCTTTCTTCTCCTTTTCCTCATCCTCCCCTCACCCCTTCAGTTAACAGAACCAAGTGAACTAACCCGCTCTGGAGAATAATTGAAAAAAAAATAAAACATCCCTAACAAATAAATTTGAGTGTCTCCCAACCTATGGCCTTGAGCTAGAGTGCCAAACTCATCAGTAGTCACATTTATAGGATATCACTGGTGGGTGTTGAGTGCCAAGCATTAATCATGAAATGAAAATAGCCCATCAGCCTGGCCAGGGACCAACTTCCCCTGCAGCAGACAGATAACAGGCAGTATATCTTACATGGTAAGAAATAGTTAAGGTATTTTAATCCTTTCCCACATAGTGGCAGAATGTAATTTCCATTTTATTAGGAATGGTTGAACAACAACCAGTGAATCCTTTTAGATGAGCTATGAGGTATTCTGGCAAAAACAAGAATGAAACCAACAGCAGTCTGCAGAGTCTTCCAGTGAAGCAGTTTCATATTGGCTGTCCTCATCTGCTTTTGACCTTGGAGTTTGTCACTCTCTTCCTCTTTTTTTTACTGTCCATCTTTTCACCCTTGGGTTCTTGTGATTACACACAGGTGCTGAGCACCACAGCACATTTGAGGTTATGCCCTGTTCTGCCCTATAAGGATGAAATGGTAGACTACTCATTCTGTATCAGCAATTTTGATATCATCCTTCCTCACAGTTGTTTGAGGAGTTTATTGAGAAAGAAGCATTGCATTATTAGACATTTTAATATCTAAGCTGCTGAATATCTCACTGTGAGGAGGCAATACAGCAAGGCAAGGCTATGTGCTTGACAGTCTCCTGCAGGGACTGCCATTGGTGTAAATGGAGCAGGCAGGATTGTTATTAATGGGATTTACATCACAAACAGAAGAGCTCACCCCTGTCTGCCAGCTAGTGGCTGACAGAATTAGTAAGGGGCAAAAAAGAATGTTCCAGTGTCTTCAAAGGAGATGAGTAAGAGAATATAAAACATAGTTTGGAAATCAGATGTGCATTTTTTCTTACCTCACAGGAAATGCCAACCAAATTATGAAGTCACATGTCTAATGCAAATGTAAGGTTACCTTTTGTTATCCCAGCAAAAATTCATGTCCCTCTTCCACATCCTACTGTTTACAACTGAAATATGCTTTTGAAACTCAGACCCATAACTTGAAGGGAATATCACTAACTGGGAGTTTCAAAAGCATCTAAAGCCCACTGACTTGAAACTGAGATACTCCCAAAAACAAACCCTAGTTTCACAAGGTCTTGAGTGTTTTAGCTATTGTGCTTGCCCCTGTCAAGCCCTCACTTTGGGCCCTACTAATTTCTCCTTTCTTTCCCTGCCTACTTTGAATTTTCTTCTAAGCCCCTCTGTGGCACACATCTCCTCAGGACCCTTCTTTAGCCCTGTTCATGCTTAGATGGAAGTCAGGGTAATAGGGGGTGAGGTTTTAAGCACAGGAACTGCTTCCAAATAAGTACTACACATTCTGAAAGGAACAAGACTGCCAGGTTTTGCTGAATTCCAGCTGAGAGCAGGTTCAGCCAAGCCCCAACAAAGCATCATTATGCCAGAATGAATGTTTCAGAGTAGCTATTCCAGAAGAGCATGCACAGACATGTCCAGTTGACAAGATACATGTCACTGAGAACAGATTATAATTGTCCTCTCCTGTCTTCTTCCCTTGCTGAGGAACTGTGCTGTTCTAGTACCATGCCTGGGTCTTCTTGTTCTGTACAGATGGGCTGAGTTAGCTGCACTTCAGCTCCCACTTTCTGGAGGATCTGTGAATATGGGGTCAACAGCAAGGAAGGGCCTTCAGTTAGAAAGTCCTCAGGACACATATATGGACTTAAAAATGCCACATGTCTTCATGTAGTCCTAGTATTAAGACACCTGATATTAAGTACTCTGTATTCTTTTGCATATCCTGAATTCAGCCCTTCTTTCTTAAAACAAAAGAAAAGAGACAAGGCAACTATCCATTTGAAGAGAGATTTTGTCAGAATTCCCACTCTGATCGTACACTACTTAAATCCTCAGCTTTTGGGGCCTATTTATAAAAATATAAATCCTATCTGGCAGGGTTACTAGCAGATTGCCTCCCCCCCTTCCTCCACAAAGGCCTAGGGATTTTAAAAAGAAAGTTACATGGCTTTTCCCCCCAGAAAGATCACCTTGCTGCTGACTGCAGAGTTTCCCTGGTGTTATAATTGCAGTAATTCAGCACAGACTCAGACACCACTTCTGATCTGGCATTAAAAGCCTGCCCCATTCTGAGCCCTGGAAACCACACACATTTCCTGAACTGGACCAAAGCCACACTGAAATTTTGATAAGAAGTTCTTCTTTCCAAATATATCTGAGGGCACACAGTACTTCTTCAGCATACATGTATTAGTTTTAGACAATTCACTTTGGATAACATTTCTATTTCCTGCTACTTACACTAGAGCTTCAAGGAAAAACACAGAAGAAATGCTTTTCAAAAAAATAAATGCTCAGCTAAAACATGACTATAATCCCCACAAACATTCCACAGTAAAATCAATTTAAAGCTTCCCTTTCCAAAATTTGGAGACAAGCATTTCCAAACAATAAATGCGTACTCGGGTCAAAATTAAAACTGTATTTATTAAAGGCCTTTGCATGGTTCCTTCTATGAAAATACAAATGCCTCAAAACTAAAAGGTACCAGCAATATCAGCTGAGTACAAGAAGTTCTTTTATCCTGAAAAAAGTTCCTCATGTTCAGCAGATGAGAGAAAGGCACACATCTACAATTATCACAACTAGAAGCAGAATTGAAAGACTCCAAGGAGCACTATGGAGAACTGAGTCATACAGGTCAGATCAGTTCCAAAAAAACCCAATGTCCCATATAAAGATGAGTCAGAAAAATCCCTCAGAGGAGAAACTTCAGTCTCTGAAGTTTTTGGAGGGACTGAAAAGGCTGGGACTTCAGGAGGCTGCACTTAGGAGCAAAGGCTGGATGGGGAAAGTTTATGATGGAGGTTTACAAAACCATGGGGACTACAGATAGCTGGATGCAGAACTACAGTTCAAAGCTAACAATATTCAGAAGCAGGGAGCCTTCAACAAAACTAGAAAGAGTGTGGTTTAAAAGAGACAAAAACCTTCTTTCCACAGAGAGCAGTGAACTCCTAAAACTTGTCACCTGGGAGGCTGCAGAGACAGACAATATTACAAAGTTTTAAAAGGATTTATACAAATTCAGTGGACAATGGGTCTACAACCAAACACTAATAGAAACAGGCAGAGATGTAGCTCCTGACATCCCTGATAAAACTGAGCATGAGGTGAATCGACCACAAAAGGTCCATATAACTTAGTGTCTCAGTAACTATTACCTTCCATTGCCATTGTCACATGAAAAATACTGCACTTCATGGACCACTGGTTTGACAAAGAAAGGCATTTTAATGCTCCAGATGTTATTCCCTGGATCAATCCTTGCCCTGCCAGTCACAGCTGCAAAGGGATAGCACTCTCCTGAACTGTAAAAGCTTCATCTCCCCACTGTCTCCTCAGTTCAGTTTTGTTTCCCCAGTATTAGTTTGATTAATCATTTTGTCATAGATTCATACTCTGAAACTAGAAGAATGCATTACTACCCCCACAACACTCTGGCAACACTGTTCTAGAGAAAATATTGTGGAACAAATTCTGCACCACCAGGCATGGACCTCTCATACTGCTGTGAGCCCTTTGAAGACAACAGTTTCACACCAACAGATACAACCCCAGTTTCCACTGCAACCTACAGAGACAGACTTTGGAAACACAACCAGAAGAGGTACAGAGCATCTAGAAAACCAATCTCACTCAAGTTTGTTAGTTTTCATTCTCCCACCTCTGCAATGTTGGTCCAATGGGCTCTTCCTCCATAGTCAGTCCCAATCCAAAATGGTATTTGCTGATCTCCAGTGACCACAGTGGTCAAGCAAAACTGAAAACAAGCTTGGAAAGCTGACCAAGCAAGTAGATTCCAGGCTTGCAAAGGAGGTTACCAAACCAGCTTCATAAAATACTGGGCTTGGCGTGGCGTTAACACCGCCCTTCAGCGAGCGTCTGAGGGAAACAAACATCACCTCCTGCAGAAGAGGACTGGGATTATCTGTCATGGGCTGAGCCTTGGGAGGGTAAGGCTGCAGCTGCTGGGATCATGGAGAGTCTGCTATAAAAAGCACATTGCTTGACAGCTCCAGAATTCTGGCTAGAGAGAGAAAAGGCTTCCTGAGTTGTCCCAGCATCGTTACCAAAAGGCTCGTTGCAAGGATAAGCAGATGAAACTATGCAGACAGACTTGTTTCAGCATTACTTGCTCCCAAAGGGAGTGGGAAGGTCCCATGATACTCTACAACCAGTTTAAGTCCTCTAATGCTTTGGCACTTTTATATCCAAAACTCAATCTGCAGTCATTTGGAGGAAGAAAATAGGACATCACCTCAGAAAGTTGTATTTACCCCTTTTTCCCCATTTTTATCCCATATCTCCTCAGTCATGACTCTCTCCTGCATTGCTTATAGTCAGATTAGTCTCAGCTACTTACTAACTACAGAGAAACCAAATACATTACACTAATAATCCACAATCCCTTGTTGCTCTTCTCCTGTATAAAAAAAGGGTCTATGTTTAAGAACAGCTTTTCAGAGAAAGGTCATCAGATAAATTTAGATCTATTCAGTTTGTGGGCCCTGGTGGTTTGTTTTTAGATTTGTTGTTTACCGAGCAAAAAATAACAATGTGGTTTAGCTGCCAAGAACTTTTTCTCCTGGAAATTACTTTTATATTTATTATTTATATTATAATTATTTTTAGGTGACCTTTTTCAAAGCCTGTGGAAGCCATTTAACAAAGAAACAGCACAACCATAAGGACTCTTTCAGAATTACGATCAGCATGGCAAACTCATACAGGTCACAGGTATATTTCAGTACTGCAGAAATCAGTCTTTAAATTGTGTTCAGCCTAGACCCAGAGAACTTAATTCATGAAGGAGCAAGGCTTCCCTGATGGGATGCTTTGTAGCCACCTCTATATTGCTAGGGAAACTGCTAATTAAAGTTTCTGACCGCATCATTAAACTAAATTAAGACACAAGGGACATTTCATACACATGGCAATCAGTGAAACAACACTAAATAAGTCTTCTAGAAGATCACAGACAGGCTTCTATATCCAAAGAAGGGGAGCAGAAAAACCACAGCAAACATATCAGAAAAGCAAGAGCATTTTGGAAGGTGCTATCAGCGAAGACAGCAGGAACCTCACAACTGAATCCCAGAGCCATACGTTTTATATTACCCCTACAAAGCCAGTCAACTCTTCTCAGCCTGCTCTGCTCACCTCATAAGTCCAGCTGTCTTGTGTGGAGGAGACTTTTCTGCCTGCTTCCCTCTCTGCTTCATGTCAGACAGTCGCTGCCGCATGTTGATGGTCATCTCGGAGCTCAGACGCCAGATGAAGATACAGCTGGAAGAGGGAAAGGGGAGGCTGGAGTCAGCTTTCAGCTCAGTTTATTGATATTATCAATTCCCACTGCAGAGGCAAGTAAGAGCACTTCTGCCCATGGCAGGGAGAGGCACATGCAGAAACAACTTCACAGAAACTCGATCCCATCCCAAGCCTCGTGACAAAAAGGTAAAACCTGCCCGGCAAAGACTGCCTGTGGGTGAGAGAAACTGCAGAGATATTTGCACAGACTCATCTCTGATCCTGAACCTTCCTGCCCAGCTGCTGAAGGAAATGCCATAACAAGTCCCTCTGTGGTCACAGCAAGATAAGTGGAGCCTACAGATGTTCTCCACAACCTCTAAGGGTGGTTAAACTGGGCCTCTAACTGCAAATAGCCCCATGGGTGAGGCCTGCCTAATGCCCACCATGGGGTTCCCTGTGGTGTAACAATGATGAAGCTTATCTGCAGTACTTTTTGGAGTCAGGGTACTCCTACTATTTCACTTGGGCTTCATCTAAGTCTTCCAGTCCTCCTCTGAGGAATTTGGTTCAATGTAGTCAATGGATTCGATGTTTAAGAAAGGGAAACAAGCACTGTGATCTCAGTCATCTTGTTTGTTTTCTCCATTCATCTGGCTACAAAATAAAATTTTAAAAATTCTTCATCACGTTAGAGAACACTGTATCTCATCTTCAGCCACTATAAAGTAAAATTACCAGCATTTTTTCTTTGAAACTTAACCTCAGTGCTAACTAATTCTTTTTACCTCACCCCTCTTTCCTGTCTAGCTGGGTATACTTACACTGACATAGAAACAGAAGTGGTGCTTTTACTGTCATTTATAAAATCCTACTTCAGAATACAAGGAAGATTTAATCAAGTTCTCTAAGACTCATCAGTGCCACTATACTCATAGGTACTCCAATTCACCAAAGTTTTCAACCAGGGGCTTCCCCCTCTTCCTTGTTAGTTTTCTAAAAATTAATTTGCTTTCTATTTTGAACAATGGCCATGAACTTTGGTCTTCTGCATGTGAAGCAAATGCAAAAAGCACTAGGACCCTGAATTCCTGCATCTTCTCCATTTTTTTTCCTTCTTGTGAGAACACATTTTTAAAAGGTTTTATTTCCGTGCCATAGGAAGAAAAGAAAAAAGAAAAAAATAATAATAATTAAAAAAAAAAAATCACAGAAAAATCCCAACAAAAACCAGGATCCCCATTTTGCAGCATGTGGAGATTTTGGTGAAAAACTGAAAATTCCCTTCTTGCCCCCAGTGCCACTCCCTTTGCAACAAAGCTCAGCAGCATCACTCCCAGGTACTGAAGTCACACACGCACACAGATGCAGTGAACATGCTGTCATCATTCCATCCCAGCTTTTCAGCCAGGAAAAGTGGTGAGGCACTGCATCTGGGAACTATGGCAACCCAGGGGCTTCCCCTCAAACAGCATCTCTCTCGAATGTCCCAGCAACCATAACCTGCTTCAGAGAATTTACTGAAAATCAGGAAACAAAATCCAGAAAGCAAATGTGGCTTTGTTCATTGATCCCACCCCCACAGCTACCAAACCAAGAGCTAAGCAGCAAACAGCAGGAATTTGTAAATCCATCTACATTCAACACAAAACTCTACAGAATTATGCTCCCACCTATATCTTTTGCCACTTTTTTTTCCTTGCAATACTTCTCTCATATGAGTCTCCCAGCCCGTGTGCCCTTCTCCATCTCTGTTTTGCTTTCTGTTCTCAGTTTTACTCTTTGCACATGCTGCTGGGTGTGAACAGATTATTTTTCCCTTTTCTCCTTTGAAAAACATAGTTTTTTTGTCTCCCTACAGCAAAGTTCTTCATGAATCCTTTCCTTGCTTCTCATTCACCTCCTCCACACACCCATGATGAAGAAAATTACCCTTTCACTCATGGAAATGGTCAACAAAGGAACACTGCATGAAATCACAAGGATCACTGGGAACCTCAAACCATCCATGCTTCTGGAATTCATCAGAAATCAACAGCACAATGACTATTTTTTTCTGCAACTTTTCCTCTAATCTATTTACATACATTAAAGGTAAGGAAAGAGAAAAAAAATTACTTTTTGCTGAAAGACAAAAATAATTAACTGATGCAATTTAAAGTGCTTGTTCTGCAACAACTCACCCTCTAAAACTCTTTTTTCCAGTTCAGTTGTGGTTTATTAATAGAAAGAAAGAGAGGCTTGCTTTGGTCTTGAAAGAGCAGTGCCTCTTTCTCAAAGGAAAGGTTTTATTGGTTCATCTGATTTAAGCATTCATTGATTCCAGACACAGTGAATCCACTCACCTCTACAACCATCCCAGTCAGCACCCTAACCTCTTCCCTTTGGGCTCAGGCTGGTGATTACTTAAGCTTTTGGGGAGGTGATTTAGCAAGCTAAATCAACAGAAAACTCTGTGTGGGTGTGGGGTGTGGGTGTGCTGATGTAGTGACAGGAATCATTTTAAGAAGGGGTCAACCACACCACAACAGACTTGGGGACAGGCCTGTCCCTTTTGCTGCTAGACAGGCTGGTGGAATGTCAACAACAGGAATACTGTGAGATAAAGTTTTGGCACTACTGATCAGAATATCACAAGCTACATTACATTACAGACCTGGCCACACTGCTGCTTCCTTTCCAGTAAGGAATAGTACCTAGACTCAGAAACCCACAAGGGAAGCACTTCACATAGGCATGTCCTTCCATGGAAGGACAGCAGAAGACCTGTGAACTCTGTCACCAGCACACAGCTCTAAGGTTTCTTTGGAATTCATAAAACATCTCTCATTAAAAAAAATAAATAATCTACTTTCCTTCAGGACACACTTTAGATCCAGTGTGAGATAGCATGAATATCATAAGCAAGAAAACCTCTCATACCTGTCACCAGAAACAGAGATCAGATGTTTGCAGTCGTTACTGAATTTCATCCCAGTTACAATCTCTGTGTGAAAAAAAAGTACAAGTGAAAAAAACCCTGAATTATTCCAACTGGCAGAAGAGATCATTAGCAAAATGGCCTATGTGTGCTCAGTGACTTAAATTCTGATTAAAGCCAACACTCTTCCCAGATCATTATGACCCAATTACCATAACCAATTAACATTTAGGCTTGACATAGCAAGGGTAACCTGTGGCAATATAATCATGAAGACAAAGGTATCTTTTTGCTTCAACAGAATAGTACCTGCATAGTAGCAGCTGAGTAAATTATAACAAAATTTAATATACCCTGAAAAAACCACAGACTACCTTACAGGCTGTTAGAAAAACTGTGTAAACAAATACATGCCCTGACAGATGTATGTGTGCTTGTGTTCTGCAATGTAAAACGAGGTCTGAAAAAAGTTGAAATTGCAATGAAGTAAGCTATAACCTACTCCAAAATACCCAGTGAGTAAACTTTGTTGGGGAGGAACTTTCAGAAAGCTTGGACTAGTAACAGATATAGCCATCAGCACAAAAAAATTACATGAAATTTGCATGCCTTACCTGAATGTCCATACATGGTTGCAACACACTCGCCAGAATAGAAATCAAAGATGGAGAGGTTCTTGTCTGAACAACTGGTTGCTATATAGAGACCAGAGGGATCTGTTTGCACCTGGTTTAAGAGAGAAGTGCAAAAATCTGGTGAGAAAGTGCCTTCAAACTGCATGAAAATGGTCCAGAATATCCAACAGTCATAACAGTTAAAAAAATAAAATGCCAATAGCTCCCACAGGACTCGACTGAGTGCCAAGCTATCCAGCAGCCCAGGCCAAAACTCCAACCTGACTGAAGAGTTAAACCTATCTCCAGCCTAATCAGAGACTAAAGGCACTCACATTAAGCACCTTCATGAATGTGAAGGCACCACTACCAATGGATCAACTTACACCTCTGTCTCCTACCTCCCCTTAACCACTGGGGTCTTACTTCCTTCTTTCTTAAAATCAAAACAACACACACACACACACACACTGAAACACTTTCCCCCAAAACAAATAATCAGAGCTGACAGTTAAATGAAATTTTAAGACTCGTCTTGAGGACAGAAATCAAAACAGAATTCAACATTGCAGAGAAATTGTCTCTGAAAATTATGCTGTCAAATCTCCAGCATTTGCAACTCCCATTTTTGGGATGGTTTGTTGTGTTTGTTTGGTTTTTTTTCATATACAATCATTTGCTGCTTTACCTTGGATTAAATATAAACCCTTTCTTAATGCCTCACTACATCTGAAGCAGCTCTACACAGCAAATACAACTTCTCATCTGTCACCACTTGTCCTCCTCTGACCTTTGTTGAACTTTGAGGAACTGAGAAATGTGAAAATATCTTCCTTCTGAGGGATACTTGGTATTTAAATTATGGTAACTTTCTTTGGTTAGGTTTATTTTTGTTGCTGTATCTTTTGCTTCACATGTCCCTGTTTGGGTTCTACTTGGTAAGCTGCAATGTATATTAAGAACTCAGAACAACATGCCAAGAAAGTTTAAATTCCAGAGGCAACCATAGTCCACTGGTTACATAATTGTCCTAAAAATGAACAAAGCAATGCTAAAAATAATGGAGATTCCCCACTTGAGCTACACATGAAAAACAAAACCAAAACAACCATAAAGTATATTAAAACCAAAACATCCAGCTCCCAGCAACATTTAATGGTTTGTGGTCTAAGAAAGGCATGACCTCAGCTTGCCAGAAGGGTGGCAGGAATTTTTAGGATGCCAGGTAGTGATAGGACTAGGGGAATGGATTAAAACTGGAGGAGTGGAGATTTGCCTTGGATGTTAGGAAGAAGTTCTTCACCAGAGGGTGGTGAGACACTGGCACAGGTTGCTCAGAGAGGTGGGGGAAGCCCCATCCCTGGAATTTTTTAAGGCCAGGCTGGACAGGGCTCTGAGCAACCTGATCTGGTGGGAGGTGTCCCTGCCCACGGCAGGGGGGTTGGAACTGGGTGATCTTAAAGGTCCCTTCCAACCCTGAAAATTCTATGATTCTATGACTTTTTGACTTTCATTACCCTGGCTTATAAAAACCTTTGTAGGAATTAAAACAGGCAAGGAGAAAGAGGTGACACTGAACAAAGCTGTTTGTTTTCCTCTCTCTTTACCCACTTATTTACACCCATCAGTAATACTGCTGGACTGTGCAGCTGAATGGAAATATTTTATTTTAAAAGTAGAAAAAACATAAGTGAAAACAAATACAATGAAACAGCTTGTTTGAATTCTTCTTCCCCCTTTAAAGACAAGAATGCAATTCTTCCACATCCCAGTGTGCTGGCATCTCTATTAATGCTGAATCTTGGATTCAGCTGCTTCCCCAGGGGATGTCCAGGACATTGGCAGAAACAGGAATGTTCCCCTATCCCAGAGCCTGGATACACTCAGCATGCTGGAATCATGAGCAGGCTCTATAAGCAGTGTCAGGCTTGGAAAGCATTTTAAGATCTGATGAATAGGCTTTTGGGGGCAGATGCTACACAGTTTCATCAGCTGAGAGTTTCACTTTTACTTCCCTTCTGGCAACCCCAAATTTCTCAAACACTGATCAACACAAGCAGCTACACCTTAAAAAACCTAATAAAAATAGCCATGAAATCCAGAGTGAGCTCTCTGGAGCAGAATGTAAAGGAGTAAAGTAAATGGACTAAATCATCTCCAGACAGATACTGGTGCAGTTCTTGCTTTTACATCATGGGCCTGTGCCCCACTTCAGAAACAGGACAGAGAAATAAGTTAGAAGTCAGCTTCAGGATTCATTGACTCTTGTTTTAGCCTGACAGAACCCAATCACATTATCCCTCCACCCTTAAGGATGGAGGTAGGAGGAAGAAGCAGCAGGATATGGAGCAAGCAAGCAAAAAAAACAATAAACAAATGAAGTTACTCTGCTCAGAGTCATACTTCATTTTCTTAGCCCTGAGATGCATTCAGAAGAGCTGGAAAAAAGAAAAACAGATTACAGAAAGAATAGAGCTTACTTTGATGAGGGTGCCATCTTCACCTTGGGAACCCTTGTAAAGCTTCTTCTGCTTCCCACTGCTTATGTTGAAAACCCTGAGAGGGATGACATAAGACAACATTGCTTATTTTGTCCAGGTCCTGCTCTACGGATCTTGTCACCTGGACCCTTTTCACTTTCTGCTCCTCATTTCACATGAACAAAGCCAAGCTACAGGAAATGGAGAAATTACCTCAATGACCTATAACCACCAAACATTTCAGTGGTTCAAGAAACAACCTCAAAAGTAATGTAGGGGCCCAAGACTGGATTATAATCAAGCAGATTATCTGAATTAAAATTGAGGCTTGATTCACAAGTCAATAATCAAAACCTACAGCACCATGGCACTTAAGGACAGGACAAATGGGAGGGAGAAAACCTTGCCATGACTTGTAATAAACCAATGGTTATGCAGCAGGAATGGCTCTTAAGCTTCAGGCAGGCCTCCCTGCTATAAAGGTGCCTGTGGCTCCTTCATACAAAAGTAAAAGGTTAAGAAAGAAAGACCTTTTATTAACATTATAACATTAACATTTATTAACATTATAATACAAAACCAAAACTCTTGGCATCTCAACCTGTCCTGGTTTGGGCCAGGATAAAGGTGATTTTCTGGTTTGTACTTTTGCTTTCAGCTAAGTTTCTTGTAAGTAGCTGCACTTGCTGAAATTAACAGAAGTTTCTCAGACAGTGTCTGCTTCTAGGACTGATAACACTTGATGTTTATGGTTACCGCTAGAGATTGGTATGCAAAGCCAAGGACACTTCTCACTTCTGAGGAAAACATTTTACCCTGCAGAAGGAGTAAAGAGGTCCCACCTGAACCCCTCCTCTGGGGAGGCCCAAGACAAGAGAGACGCCAGAACTGACCAAACAGAGTATTCCATCCCATACACGTCATACTCAGTATAAATTTGAGGGATCACGAGGGTCAAACACCCTTTTTCCCTTTTCCTGCCCTTTCCTCTCTTCCTGCTCTTCCTTCACCTGTTCCCTGTGTGCTCCAGTATCCTGGGAGGATTCCGTCCGTTCGTCTGCCTGTGCTCCTGATCCATGCCAGCCTGAATCTGTGTGTTCCTGCCTCCAGCTCCCGACTGCTCCTGACCCCAGGGTCCAGCCTGGACTTTCCCAGGGCTGCCCTGCAGCCTCCGTGGTGACGTGAGAGTTATTGAGGGAAAGGGGAGAGGAACGTGGGATCAATCTTTTCCTGTATATTTGTATATTTGTATATACTTAGTAATTTTTCCTATTTACCATTCCTGTTTCATTAAAGTTGTGTAGTTTAGTTTCCAACCCGTGAGTTTCTTTTCTTTATTCTCTCTCCTTTCCTCATCAGGGAGGAGAGGGGGATTAATATAAAAATCTGTTTTTCGGTTTAATTGCCAGGCCAGGGTTAAACCCTGACACAACCACATACAACAGGAGGAGACACACAACTGCAAAATCTCCTTTACTTTGAAGGTCAAAACAGACAAATTGGAGAAACAGATAAGAAGGGGGCAGAGAATGGATGCTGCTCATCCAAAGACAGTCACACTTAGCTTGGTTTTAGGTTCCTACAGTCCCAGCTATTCCACAGGATCTCACAGCTTCTCGCTAGATTAACTTTAAAGAAAAAATTACCACAACACAGAACTTCTTGTCCCACAGCTCAATGAGGTGTCAAAGAAGGCACATTTGCTCTCCAGAGCAACCCAGCAAGAAGCCAGGAGTCCCATGGGTATTTGCATATAGCCACAGCTTTTTATCAGTGAGTGAAAAGCAGAGTTCTACCCCACAGAGTGTACGACGAGGCCTCAGATCTGCCTGAAAATGCCACAGTGGTGGAGATGGGGCCCCCTTGGCCAACTCAGTTTGCAAAAATGTTTTCAAGACAAAAAGTAAACTAACCTGATGTTACGATCCTGACATCCAATAGCTGCATATTTCCAGCTGGGGTCCACATCCATGTCATAGAGAGTGGTCTTCCTAACAATGTGATGTGTCCGGGTGAACTGAACTCCTTCTCCTGTCTAAGTGTGGGGATAAAGACTGTGTTAAAATCAAGTAATTAACCCATAATTAAAAACATCTCAATATAGGTGAGTCCCCTCACACAACCATCACAAACCAACCCTTCCCACTTAACCAGGTCTGCTGGGAGCAGCTGGGAGTAGGGGCACTCTCCAGCCCATACTCTTTCAACACTCCTCACAATAAACCTGGCAGACAAAAAACCCCAGATATCCTGACAGTTCTCTACTTTGCAGCTTGCTGAGAAAGGTCAGGATGGAAGCAGCTGCATGCTTCACAGGCCTAGTTCTCCAAACATGATCTCTTGTGTCGAGCCAGTGGGAGACACTGAAGCTGAAACAGCAACAAGCTCATAGAGGAACTCGGGTATCACTCTTAAAAATAGTTCCTTTGTGGGGGTGGTTATTTTTTAAAAGTGCATAAAAAGATGGAATAAGGTTACCTTCTGTGCAGTTCTGAAATAGATGCTCTTGTCTGCCCCACAGCTTATCATTCGCACTTTTCCATCGTTGGCTGGAATCAAAAGGCAGGAGCCAATCAAAAAATAAACACAAATACAAGGTGAAACGTTTCAATTTATACCACTTGCTTATTCATTCCAGTTCTGATTAGCTGAGACTGACTCCTACCTAAGCAGTAGGATGCTGCAGCAAAACAGAAGCCCTTTCTCAGGGACAGGACTTGTTAATACTCAGAGTGCATGAGGCTTTAATATCAGGCTTTACACAACAGATAATGATGTAATTCTTCTACTCCAACAATAGGCTCACATGCTTATTCTCTATGTACCACAGCACTCTGTGGAAATACGATGGGTTTACACTTAGTATGACAATAGGCACTTCTCAGCCCTCAAAAAACAACCTTCATGTTTCTTGCTGCCCTTTCTAACAGCAGGACCAGGCTTTCCTTCTTCCCTTAGTAGTGTTTTCTAACCCACTGGCTCCTTCAGCAAAGCAGCACCTGATGAAACTCTGTGCAATGAAAATGGATCCAATATCACACAAGTCCCCTTGAACTCCACCCACTTAGAGCAGGGCTGCACTTAGCACAGAGATTTTCACTGCCAGGGCTTGAGAGCAGTTCCCTCATCTCCCTCTCCACTTAGCTGACAGCATTCAAGGCCAGCTCACTAACAAGGCAGACTTGACTGCGAAACTTTTTTGCTGGCCTTGGAGCTCCTTGAGAAAAAACATGAATAGAACTTCACAAGAGCCTCAGGGAACCTCCTCTATGAAGCTTCAGCAAGGTCCCTGCTCTTCACTTCAGAGCAACTTTCAGGCAGAGGTTCTCATCACTGAGCCTCAACTATGAGGCAGCAGCTTCACAGCCACACACACTGCTGATCCAAACCCTGACTGACCCTGTGGACTCAGCTCCCTGATTTGCACCCAGACCTGCCTTGCTGCTATGGGTCTGCCTGGCAGGTACTGAACTGTGCCTGACCTGCTCACTGTCCCCAGACTGATCCTGAACTGCTGCCCTATATTAGCACTATGGATTTCTCTGGTGAGCTGGACTGTGGGCTGGATTTAGACTGTCACTGGACTTGATCTGTTCCACTTTGCTGGAATACTGTGGGATTTCCCATTGCCAGTGAGGCCACCACCTCTGCCTTCCTTCCTGTTACCCTTACATACTGGCTCCCATGGCAGAGCAGCTGACACTCATAGCTGCTGCTCTCTCACCACACTGATGTCTGACCATCTGTAGTGACTGAGTGTTGGGGATGCAACATGCTCCATCACTGTAAATGCAAAGCCTTAAGCTGATTTGCAATGAAAATTTTACTTGAGACCTGAATTCCAAAATGGTTTTTGTGGGCTTGAGAAAGTTATACTCTGAGGATGACTGTTCCACAGTACTCCTCACCAAGAACAGTGTCTGGCCATCTGACATCAGTTAAAGGGAGTAAATCATTGAAGAAAACTTAAATTAAATTAAAACTTAAATTAAATTTCCAAAGAAATGCTGAGGACTTCAAGCAGGAGATGTTTTTTGAATGGGGAAAACAGAGAGGGAAAACAACAAAATGGAAAACAAGGCAAGCATTACCAAATACAACCTTCTATTAAAACTGCAGCTACAAGAGATGATAAAAAAGCAGCTGCAGCTCCAGCCTGGCTTAACCCAGTGTTTAAGCAGTTAAAATTACTTTACAGCACAAGTTTTGGAGGGAGGCCATGACTCTATACCTGCAAACTTCACAGCAGTGATGGAAGAAGAATGTTCATCCAGGGTCTGCTGCAGGCTATAGTCCTTTCCAGCATCCAAAACATGAATCAATCTGTCCCGACTAGCTGAGGCTAAGAGCTTTAAGCCTGTCAGAAAATGATAAGGAGTGCAAGACCATTACTAAAAAGTCATTTGCTCTTCCCATCACTATTTTAAAACAGCTTCTCAAGTCATCTTAGGGACAAAACATTAAACTGTAGTTAACTGCATGGATGGACACAAAGGAATGCCCCTGGATTTCACACTGCACTAACAGACAGAAAAAGTTTCAGTCTCAGCCTACAATATTTCATGGAACAATACAAGAATGAAACCTTTTTCAAAGTCCAGCTCTACTGGCCCAACACTACAAGCCTGCTCTGAAATCCAGGAGTAGCTCATCACTGAAAGTTCAGACATACCATGGCTGCACAGTCTTGACTTGCTCAACACTACGTTCACATGCAAGAGGGAATAAGCTTCATTGCATTTACCTGTGTCAGGTTTGGAGTACTCCAGACACAGGATCTCAGAGTCATGGGCTTCCACCTTCAGCATTTCCTTCAGAGACTGCAACTCATATATCCTAAGACACAACATGGCTGATTCAGTATGTTTACTAAAATTAGTAAGGCCTGGTTTTGATTCTCATGCCTGTCCAGCCCACAACCTGCACAAGAAGCTCTATGGGATTACCTGAGGGTGCCTATCCTGTCCCCTGAGGCCAGGTGCTCCCCACTGGGACTCACACAGACTGTGCGTATCCCCACCTTCGTGTCCATCGCTTGTGCATCAGCTTTGTCTGCACTCCCTGCGGAGTTGTAATCAGTGTCCAGAAGCACCTGAGTGTTGTCATCTACATAGATGATTTTCATCAAGTCCTGGGGATACAATTCACAAAAAAAATCTTAATTAGTTGCAAAATATTAAAGCAAAGCACCTGTCTTAGACACTGGCGAACATGCACACTTCATTGGCAGCAATGCTGTAACTGCTGGGATCTTTTAGCCAGGAGCAAGCATTCAGCCCCTTCATAGTGCAGGATGAAAGTTTCACTCTGATGATGGGCCTTTGCAAAAGATTCCCCTTCAAGCTAGAAAGTAACAGCATCTCCTGCACAATAAATAAACTCTGAAAGGGTCTTCTAGAGTTCATCCCAGTCAGTCCACGCCTTTTGAGAAACAACAGAAAGAAACAGGAGCTTCTTCCATCATGAGCAGATTGCTGAGAATGGACAACTGAGAACAGAAGCAAATGTCTACAGGTAATCATGCTTCTGTATGAGTACTCTCCTCCCTCTTATACAGATGAAGTGAGTCTAAACTGCTCCTCATTGAATTCTGCCAAACCGCTGCCTCATTCAATGCACCTTTCCCAAACAAATCAAAGATGGAGAAACAGCTCTCCTGAAGCACATGGTATGAACTGTTTTGGAAGAGACTAGGTTTGGTGAATCCTTGGGTCATTTATAGGAAAATCAATACCTTGCAGGGCCATTTCAGACAAACTGTCTTTCCAAATGATACTCCTGTCATGTTTCTTCAGATTCATGAATTTTATCAGACTTGTGCTCTGCTTGCAGAGAAGCCCATATTGACTCAAAGATCCAAGGAAGTTTGGGCCTTAATTTGGGAATACCCATGCAGGAAGAAGAGCAAGGCCAAGGACAAGAAGGTAAGCAAAACCTGGGACCTTACATTGCTGAGGATATTGCGGTGCAGGGCTGTGCCATGAATGTTGGAGCTCTCGGTGTTCCACAGACGAATGGTGTTGTCAGAGGAGCAGGTGATGAAGGAACCAGGGGGGAGGCATGGCTGATTGTTGTCCTTCACCTCAGGATACATCTAAGGGCAGGTAAAACCAACCCCTGAATGAGATTGCCTGGCACTTGGCATTCTGAGCACCAGTAGCAAGTTTCAAAAAAAAAAAAAAATGAGATAAAAGGAAAGCCAGGCAGTTCTCCTAATGAAAACCTGGCTGCAGACAAGAGCTTTGTATTCACTTCAAACAAATGCTCCCTGAGCTTTCCTGAATGCAGAACATTTTGTTTCTTTGAAACATCCTTTGTTTCTAATAGTTTAGAGAGCAACTCAAAGACAACACAGCAACAACCACGCAACAACAACCTTGCAGTGTTGTTCGCAACTTTCAGCTACTATTGTCAGTTTATAATCCAGAAGAAAAGGGTGAGATACAATTAATAAATAATAATTTTAAAAGAGTCCTCAAACTTTTCTCACTTTCTTTCCACTTCTCCCTTTTCTGACCACTGCTGGACACACTTCAACACACTAATGATCACATTGTTTCCTAAACCTCCTTTCCATCCCTCTGTCCCTCTGAGGCAAAGCCAGCCTGGAAGATGACAACCACTGGAGAGGCTCATTCAGGATGTCCTGGTAAATAGGCTAAGAAAAATCAAGTTGAGTTCTTCTAACTTGTTTTATTCCTCTGACTTCAGAGCACTTGCTCACCACAGACCTCAAACAATTTTTTTTGGAGGTTGGCAGTGACCACTTGTGTATTTTATGAAAGAAGCCCCTCCATTCAGCCTTGTCTACTTCTGTTCCTTCTCCTACCTCTCACCTTTTAATGGTGAGATTTTTACACTGCCTCTAACACATTTGGTCAGCCACTGCCATGCAGCCAAAGAACTTTTCCCAGCTCCATCTCAAGTTACTCCAGTTGCTCCTGAAGCAACTGCACCAACCACAGGAGGAAATCTGCAGAAGACTCTCTCAGCTGCCACTTGGAATTCAACCCTTGTGTCCGCAGGCCACGTACCTCAATGTTCCACACGCAGGAGGAGTGGTACAAAGCAGAGTACACCTTGCCCACCTTCTTCGGGTCTTTGACATCCCACACATACAGGCTGTGGTCATTGTACACACAGGACAGCCACTGGTTGGTGGGGTCAAAGGTCAAGGCAATGGTGTCCGGATACTTGGCGTCAGCCGTACCAGAGAAAAGACGACTGCACAAAGAGAGAACAAAAACCTGATTAATTTGCACTCTCTTGGAGTCAGAGTATGGAGGTGAAACATAAGAGCTCAGATTCTCCACTGGCCAGGTGAACAATACGCTGTGGTATATACAGGCAAAGAGAACAGGTGGCTGGGAAGATCTGTCTCTTGAACAAAGTCCCCAAAGAAGCAGGAAAATCCCATGGCAAAAGCCATTCTTCTTGCTATCTGTCCCAGAGTCCCACAGCAGACAGGCAACTGACCTTCCCTGACACTTGATCATCACCATTTACCCCTGCAGAACCAGGTTGTAAAATCCAAGTCAAATCTCAAAACAAAGGGGAGACAGGATCCTTTTTTGGGGGGTGCTATATTTAGTTTACTGATTGGAGGAACTGCTCTTGTGCCTGGCCAAGCAGAAGACTACTGGACTCCAGAGAGAGGAGCTCATCAGCACAAGGGACAGAGGGATGATTCATTTCAGTGGCCACTTGACATCCTTCCCTTCCACACCCATCCCACACACAGGTCAGCTTGGTGCTGCTTGCAGTGCTCATGAGATGGGCAGCTGCAGATGGACAGAGTTCTTTCTAGAAAGGCAAGATGGAAAGTCTAAAACAAATTCTGCAGAACAAGGAAACATCTTCTTCTCCCAAGCTAGATCAAGATCACCCCATGTGAACCCTGTATCTCCTCTACAGGAGTTCTCTGTTGAGTACTGCTACCATGCAAGTAGAGAAGGAACTGTTCTCTTGTCCTGAGGTGAACACAGCCACCCCACAATGCTGCTAATGGTGTCAAATAAGGCACTTACAGCCAGACTGCCTGAATGTTGAGAGCAGGGAATTTAAAAGGACTGGTGGAGATGGAGGGATGAGGGCCATAGTGCATGTAACACACCAGAAAACTGAAGCCCTGTTTCTGCAACTGCAAAGCTTTGAGGGCTAAAAGAGCACAGCCCAGACCCCATCAAAAAAAACAACTTATTGATACAGCTGTGGGCAGCCCACTGTGAGCAACTGGTATCCCACAGAGAGGCTCCAGCATGCATGGGAATACAAGTCCTGTGTTTTCAAGATTCTTTGGAAGTAACAACAATAACAACAAAATGTTAACATTGTAATAAGCTCTACAAATGCACGTTAAAAAAATCACATGAATATTCCTATGTGACTGATGGAAAGCAGCAGAGTGTTCTTAAAGGGTCTGTGTACACACTCCCTTGACTTTAGCACTACCAGAAGCTGGTTACACTTTTTACTGAGAGTTCCTTCTCCATCTCCCTCACTGGAATATCATTGTCTCCCACTGATCTTCTGAGGTTCAATTATATGTATTGTGCACAGTTTGAACCATTACTTCAAGTTCCCAAGAGAAAACCTGCTGAGACCAAAAAAGAGAAAGAAAAAAAACCACAACCAAAAAATAAAATAAAATAAAATAAAATAAAATAAAATAAAATAAAATAAAATAAAATAAAATAAAATAAAATAAAATAAAATAAAATAAAATAAAATAAAATAAAATAAAATAAAATAAAATAAAATAAAATAAAATAAAATAAAGGTAGATGTTTGCAGATGTGGGAATTCCAGATATTCAGTGGAATGATAACTGGGCAATTAATACACCTATGGATTTCTACCCTCACTAGTGACAGAAGTAATAGTGCAACAGAAGAATATTGAGAAAGCCTCCAACCAGGACTGGCAAACAGGTGAACATGAAGGGTTTTCTCTAGCATAAGCCTCCACAAGCTGGCAGACAGAACTGTAAGGAAATGACAATACCCATCTCAGACAGGGAGAAATAGGCAGAAGGTACTGGAGCAAGGTAGGGAAACAAAACAACAGAATGCACAAGACTGAGTGAGAAGAAAGACTACAGACAATAGTAGAAGATTTGTTTCTACAAAAGATTGCAAGGAAGCCTTTGGAAAAAATGGCCCACAAGAGCCTGAGCATCTCTTAGCAACATAATAATATTGCTATGGAGGAGACTCTTCAGCCCTTATCACTGACAAGCAAAAGATGTGCCATGGTACAGGAACAACTGGGGTGGTGCCACAGCTTCCTGTGCCCTCTGCCTGATTGCTCATAGCAACCCAATGTCAAAAGGCCACCAGAGCTGAGCAATGGCAGGGAGATGAGGAGCAAGCCAAGCTGTGTACTCCAGCAGGCAGCTTTGGGCATGCAAGGCAAAGCAGCAACAGCTCAGGGAGACCTGCAACAGGCTGCCAGTTTTCATCCATAAAAAGACCACAGTCGAGCTGGCAAAGATCTGGGGAGCAGTTCTAACCCCAAGAAGCCTCCCTTGCTCCCTTCTCCCTCCCCTCCACAGTACCTGGCCTCGGTCACGCTGGCGATGTCTGTTCCCAGGAAGTGTGGCTTTGGCAGAGTGGTGACAAAGTGGAGGTTCAGAGGGTTAAAAATCCTCACGGTGCCATCAGCACAGCCACAGAAGATGTAGTCGTGATTCACAGAGATGCAGTTTGCCACAGTGGTCTGAGGAGGACACAGCACACAAGGAGGCAAGTAAGCAACGTGCTCTCACCTCAGTGGTCACCAGACACACAACAAGGAGAACAGCAAACTGACAGACAAAGGAGTCATGGTCAAAAGAGCTGAAGTGAAGCCCTGGGAGAGTAAGGCAAAGCCTAAAAATCCAATTTTCCTTTCTGAGGAGCTTCCCAGCCAAGGTCTACTGCAGATTCCAAGTGGTTTTAAAAAAAAATAAAAAAAATCTGTCACCCTCAGTCACCCACTCTGGTGAGAGGTCAGCAGAGCTACACATTTGCTCCAGGTGAGTCCTACTCTCAGCAGGTTTTTTGTTCCTCTGTGTTATGCAGCACCCCTGGCAGACAGGCAGCACCTCACCCTGCACTAGCAAGCCAATACATTACCTGTCACAAAGTGGGTAAGAAAAAATGGATTTTCTTCCCCCTCCCACTGGGATCTGTACAAATGGCAGAAAAAGGTACAAAATGGAGTGTGGTGATAAGGGGATGAGTTCAATGCAAAACTTTTTGCCAACTTACTGTGAAGCTGTCTGTATTCTGAGCGAGAGTGAAAGGCAGATTTTAGAGAGGAAAGGAGAGAAAAGAAGAGGCATTTCACTTGAGTGAAAGTGTGGAAAGATTTTCCCCTTGATTTTAATACACTGTTTTTTTTTCAAGGAGGTATCTTATATTCAATTGAAAGGAAAATAAGCATGATCAAATTCTTAACTATGGGCCAATCTGGTGATTTAGAGCACACAAACCAACTACTACTTCAGAAACCTTCAGTTGAGATTTCACAAGTCAAGTAAGACACTACAGAATGGATAGAAAGCAGAGTTCCTCTAAAACTCCTACTAGTCCAGGCCAAGCCAGGAGGGACAACACTGGAATAAGCATGAAAGAGTCTCAATGATTAATAAAATTCCTTTGCCAAAGAGCAATGCTATTTTTGTCTGGACTTTCAGAGTAAATCACAAAGTGGCAGAGACCCAATAACTTTCACTGCTGGTGGTCAGCTTGTGCTCCCTGAGTGTACATTTTATTTGTTGTTCCTACTCTGCTTCAGCAAGCACAAACAGTTCAGAACGGGAGGACATAAAACTCACCCTCAGCTCTACCCACTTGTCTAGCAGCCTTTTTTCATTGAATTCACAGAGCAGGCCTGAGGATGTGATACAGAAGGTGCTGTCAGCTTTTTTACCCCTTCCACATGCTACATCTGCAAAGAAGTTGTTCCTCAGTTCTCCAAGCAATCCTGAGCGACCCAGCAAGGGGACTGTGGCATTGACCTACCAATAAAAAACAGTTTGTTAAATGAAAAAAACAAAAAAAAAACCAGTACACAGCAAAGTAGTACAGACAGACAGACATTTTTTACATCATCAAGCCTTGAGTGCTGAAGTGTTTTAAAGAAAGAGAGCTGCAAATGGCCTACAAGCAGATGGAGTGACAAATTTTACTTGCTGCAGACCCCACTGGTTATTTAGTGTATTGGGACCATCAGCATCAGCATGTCAGTGGAACAGAATGTTGTTTGTGTCACCAAACTGTGCATCCAAACCTATGACCCAGAGATAGAAAGGCAGTCACTGGAAGAACAACACTTCCAGGGGCAATTTGTGTTTTATACCAAATGCCAAAGCAAAATTCAAGTGTGAAGTGGAAACATCTGTTTGTGAGCATGCAGAAAAATTATCTGATGTGGATTCTATCCCCAGAGAAGAAGAGAAGTTTAGACACTTCAGTTGGCTCTTCAGAATAACACTCATTTGAGATGCCCACACAAATATCAAGCACCCTGCCCCACCTCTGTACTCCAAGCTGTTCAGTAACAGCAGCTCTTTTCTAGTTTTGTCCTGCCTTTTGGTAAATGTGACTCTTAAACAACAAGCATGCTGCTATACAACACCATGAACTATGCCCCCACCTCAGTGCAGGATAATTTTGGTGCCTTTTGGTGCCACCAGCACATGGGGAGACTGACACTTGAGAGCCAGGGGTGGAAGGCTATGCTTGAATCCCAGCACAATCAAAGAGCTCCCAGTTCTACAGTTCACTGGGGTAAAAATCCAGCCTGCTGTAAGATGGAAATGCCTGTTCACAGCTTGGTCTTGAGGCACTTTCTCTCACCTTGGAGGTTTTGCTGTCATCCAGGTACCAGAACTTGATGTGTCGATTCCCAGCAGTGACAAAGTAACTGCAGTCCTCCGAGAAGGACACAGCTGTCACTTTACTTGAGACTTTGTTGGCTGCCACCACGATGTTTTTCTGGAAACATAATGGTTTAGATATCTTAATTTCTTTGCTCAGAAGCAAAGGAAACTCATTTCAATTACAGGCACATATCCAATACAAATGCTGCAGCAGGGAAAAGACAAGGCCCAAACCATTCCCCACTCATCCCTGAACAGAACCTTCCTGCATCAGCATTAGCAGGGAGCACTGATTTGGCAGACAGCACAGGTCACATTTACATTCAATTCCATTTCCACATTGATTGGGATCTAGAAGAAATCAGCAGGCATTACTGCCTGCAGGAACTTGCTGTCTGAGCCATGACAAACGTTGGTTTCACAATCAGCAAGACCTCAGAGCAAACTCATTTCCCTTTCTAAACTGCCAAAGAAATGTAGGCCAGCACAGGGAGGAGCTCTCCCAGCCCCCAGACACCAAGGCACTCGAGATGGGCAACAGGTATTTTCCACTGGGAAAATTGTACTGGTTCCTCCCTTATTGAAAGACCCAAACCACAAAAAGATCATGCCTGTATTGAAAGGGACAAAGCAAAATCTGCTACATCTGAAATGTGCACCTCAAAACATCACAGAGTTTGGGAAAGGAGGAAGAACACTGCAGGGACAGAAAAAAGAAATGGACACTGACCAAGAAGAATGGCCAGATGACAGACTTCCCTGTCCATAATACTGGTGTTGAGTTTTCCTCCCCCTGCCTTTCCCCAGGGACCAGTAGAAGGGAGCATTAAAAAGTTTTCCTCTCTGACTCTGGTAGATTTTCAACCATGCAGTTTCCTTTACCCTTCCCTTCAGGGACTTGGTTGCTCCCAGTTTTCCAAACACAACGCCCTCAGCACACAACCAGTGTCACACTGAGGGCCCCATCAGACATCATGCAGACACAACTGATAACACTGGCAATAGAGGAATCTGGGCTGCTGCTCCATGTCACCCCGTGTCACCACGGAGGAACCCCTAGCCCAGACTGGGGGAAAAGCAAGGGCAACAGCCATTAACATAATTTCTTTAAAGACAGTGCACAGAGAAAGGCTTAGAACCCCTGCAGACCTCAACATCTGGACTGTTCCTGTGTTTCTTTAGGAAAGAAAGGGGACCCTGTGGATAACAGGGGGCTTCTTTTCCATCACAGTCGAGTGACCAAGCATGTCTCCTCACCAGGAAAAATAGGACAATTAAAGCAGCTCCACAGTGGGTAAAAGGGCTGTGGTTAAAAGTGCAGGGAAGTGCTTCAGAAAATGTTTTCACATCTTTGTCTCATTCATTGTTGACTTTGGACAGGTAAAGTTTCTAGTTTTGGTACCTAGCCTACAAAATAAAGGCTAGCTGGACACCCCAATAGTTACAGTCTGAAATGTATGCTTAGAGTCCATGTTCTTTAATGCAGAAGAGTGAGATAGTCCTTACCTCACAAGCTCTCACAGACATAAATAGGATCACAGTAAAAAGAAAAACCTGAATAAGTGAAAGAATACAAAGGTACTTGTACTGGGCCACGTGATATGACCACCTTGAAGTAACTGCTTTCATTTGTGTAACTAGAAAGAAGTGAAAATCTTCTTTGGACCACTCAGTTTTCAACAGTAATGTACACACATTTTATCAGTGCATAGTTCAGCTGTACTGAAAAAACAGCAAGGTGAAACTTCAGCTCGTGCAGGAGAGAACCACCAGTGAGATCTTAAATTACAGCACAGGAGATGGGATGAAGAGAGTAACAGGAGCAGAGGCTTAAAAGCAGTAAGAGAAGGTTCCAGGGAGACCTTAGAGCTCCAGTACCTGAAGAAGGCCTAAAAGAAAGCTGGGGAGGAACTTTTTATGAGGGTGTGTAGTGATAGGAATGGTTTTAAGTTGAAAGAGGGAAGATTTAGGTTAGATATTAGACTAACATAGTATAGACATGGGATCACTAAGCCTGACACACTAAAAACAAAACCAGCCAAGAGCACCCACCAAAAAAATTCCTGACTGCTGAGAGTTTTGCTTCTTCAACATCATAAATTAGTTTTTAACAAGCCTCTAAAAAAACATAAGACTTTGACAAGGTTTCAAAGTCCAGGCTTTTCTGGCTGGACAGCAAGATGTCACACGTCTTCAAGTATAAAGAATTTCCCTTCACTGAAATGACTTAAACCTTCCCTAGGGGATCCAAGTTCTCTCTCATGTCCAAACCTCTCTGTGTCTATGCGTGTCAAAAAAACCCACCAAAACCAAACAACAACACCACGATTCATAAAGAAAGCAGAAACATTGGATGGAACCCAAATAGTTTACAATCAGACTGTCAACTCTTAAAAATTTAGCAACACCCTGTGGTCCACCCAACCTCCAACTTACCTTCCACGACCACACGTTGACAATCATGTCATGCTGGTACCCCACTGAAACAATGTACTTGGAGCTGGGGGAGAAGGCCACACAGGCCACTCCATATTTGTGCTCCTGGAGCTCAGCCACCTGGGTTCTCTCAGCCACATCCCAGACCCGGACTGCTGGCATGTGTCCACTCTAGAGGGGAGAAGAAGAGAGACACAGCAGGAAACATAACCACCAAGGTCAGTTCTGATGGAGTCAAGCACATAAATGTGTAGGGGCTTGGAAAAAGCTGTCTGGATGGTGCATTCACAATAGAGTTAGAGGTTTCCTTCAATTCTTTAAAGCCCAGGCTGTGACTGACCACCTATCTGAATTTCAACAGGTATCTGAAATAATTAATACATGCTCCACTGCTTTAATCCTTGTCTTATGCTACTCACAAAAGAGCCAGATATTAGTACAATAATTTTGATCCATATCCCTCACCTTTGCAATGGGAACTTACCAGCAGTGCACAGAAAGGATTCTAATAGATCATCTCTCTGAAGTCAGTGAACAGAATGTCCCTCACATCCTCTGCTCCTACCACAATGTGGACATCAGAGGTTTCAAGCCAGGTCATGCCACACAAAAACATGACATGACTGGCATGGTAACTATCACACACCATTTGAGCAGTATCATTTCTGCCTGAAAGAGCAGGAGCAGGTTAGCATCAGAGAGATAAGATACTGGGGGAGCAGAGCCTCTGGTTTTACACTTCTTCTCCAGAGAAACAAAAGGTTTCAGAAGCTCCAATTCAGTACCTCCTGTGAGACAACTCTGTTCTTTTGTTATCAAACCAAAATAAACCAAGATGAGCTGAAATGGTGGCCAAAAATGTGCCTGGTGGGCAAATCCTACTCAAAGAGCTTACCCACGATTTTACATTGAAGTCTGTCAAAACAGGAGCTGGGAAGATAACATATCCATGGCAACATGGCAAAACGGTGCCTCTTCTGATCAGTTTGAAGTAATTTGATTGTGTGGGGGAGGAATCTCATCAGGGGAAGTCAAAGCTTTACCAACTTGCAATTGTGCAGGTTTTAATTGCCTTGTTCAAAAGCCTCCCCAAGCAACTGCTTGTGGCCTGGAAAAATGCCATGGTCAGGTTTTAGTGCAGGTGCTGTAGTTCTCCCTCCTGCAAGGCAGAGCTCAGGTCTCAAGATGGCTGGCAAGATGTGCCAAAGAGCTGAATCAGCTTCTCTTCAGAGCAGTTGCTGTACTTGAAAACATCCATCCATCCATCCATATATACATACATATCTATATTTCTCAGCATTTTAGCATACACCCCAAGACCTTAACAAATTTAATTTGTATTTCTTAAGAAATGTTCACCAAAAGCAAGCTCTGTGTGATCCCCATGAATGAGAAATATATGCATCCATGGGAGATTTAATTATTTTTAAAAAAAAAAAATTTAAAAAATTTTAAAATTTAAAAAAAAAATAAAATATATATATATATATATATATATATATATATATNATAAAATATATATATATATATATATATATATATATATATATATATAATTTTTCCTCTGGATATAAGATAAATAAAACATGTAATAGGTATGGTAGCCAAGGACTGACCTCCATCCTCTCCTTCCTGAAAAGCCAGAAAACTAAGGTGTTAAGGTGTTCCGAGGCAGAACAAGCATGAGGCTGCTAAAAGTGAGTTTGAGAAAATGAACTCGGGAAACATTTCACTGGGGGACAGAGGCTGAACTCAGACGAGACTTCTGACACCAGCAGGGGACACTGCTACGCTAAGGAATAACTCCAGTGTCAGACATGTGGGAGGACACCGGGAAAGTTTTACAACAGGGCAAGAGGAGACATGGCAACAAGGCCAAAACCAGCTTCCAAGTATAACTGGAGAGGCTTTTTTGGAATGTTTGGGGTAGGGTTTTTTTTTGTTGTGGTGGTGGTTTTTTTTTAAATAAATCTGAACTTGCCATTTACCCCAATGAAATTTCAAACTGAAAAAGTTTGTGTTGTTAGTAAGAAAAATACCCAGTACCACTTCTGTTACCCCACATGAAAAGATCAACCAGAAAGAAACAAAGACAGCAGAATCATCAGAACTGAACAGCACAGAGAAAAAAATACGTCTCATAAATATTATAATTTTAATTAAAAGGGGGTTTTATTGCTAGAGTGTTAGGAGGCACAAACCAAATCACAGCTCTAAACCTCGTGCTTTCACTAAAACAAGAATCACCAACCATCTCTGCTGCTGTGATGGAAAATCAGTGCTTTTTTTTTTTCTGTGCCAAGGTAGCCTCCATCCCAAAACACTGCTGATTCTGCAGGATTTGGGCCCAGCCTGGGAGTCACCCAGTGAGGTGACAGCTGCCATCACAGTGGCTGCAGGAGGGAGCTCTGGGGTGAA
This sequence comes from Florisuga fusca, assembly GCA_038090715.1. Taxonomy (NCBI): domain Eukaryota; kingdom Metazoa; phylum Chordata; class Aves; order Apodiformes; family Trochilidae; genus Florisuga; species Florisuga fusca. The sequence goes on along the minus strand of JAAWXA010000028.1, from coordinate 5,895,996 downwards.
GAGCTTCCACCTTGACAGCTCCAACACAGAGCTGGGACATCCTTCTGTCCTCTGGGGTGAGAGGCTCAGGAGGGGACCTGTTTCACACATGTTCCCTCTCCAAGCCTGATGGAGGCCCAGAGACAAGGAGTAAATGACCATTAATCACACAGAAGAATAAACTGAACCCAACCCTAAGGGGGACAGTCAACATTTCTGTCCATTTCCAACATGCAGCAATTCCAGCCTCACGACACAGCCTGTGTCTTGAATTTCTAATGCAGAACAGACACACACAGTGCACTCATCCTTATTCTCCCCCTTGGGCATGTTTGGAAAGAGGAAGCAATCATCACCCCCAGCCAAACATCCAATGCCAAACCACAGGCACCAGCATCTGCTGCCACCATTCCTAAAGCTCCATTCCACAGGCACATTTCACTTTTTCCACAACACTGTTACTGGCTTTAGTTACTTCTTTAAATCCTAAAGGGACAACACTAAATTCAGATGAATTTTAAGGCCTATCCAAGTACTCTTCATTGGTTCTAGCACAGAGCTATGCTATGTGTCCTTCCACATATAATCATTCTACCTTCAGACCACATATACCACCTCAGAAGATCCATCCCCCAAGCTGATGAGACAACACACTGAAAAACTGCCAACAGGAGCACCCAAAGCCAACCACAACCTAGCCGGGTCCACTGAGAGGCAACTCTGAAATAGATTTGTCTGTGTCAAGGCAGCTCACTGTCTGGTTAAGATGGGATGGCCAAGATGTGCCCTCTCTCCTCCCACTTACCTCTCCTGTAACCAGGTACTTTCCATCTGGCGAGAAAGCAAGTGCTGTGATTGTTTTCCTAAAAGAGACAAAATGACACTGAGAAACATTGACAACATGTGATACCATTTCAATATGTCACGACTGGGAAGTAGGTTGGGATGAACTGGACAGAAGCTGAAATCATCCAGAAGAACATGACACAATGGTTTTGCTTTACCAGAGGTCTAACACTTGTCCTGGGGATTCCCTGCAGCCCAAGATTCAAGCAGCATTCCTTCAGCACCAGAAAAGTTCCAAAAGTTAAGGCTCATTCTGCTGCTTTTACTGCAGATGCAGGATCAGATCCTAGTGCTGATTTCAAAAATGAAGTCATAGGTTCAGGTGGAGAGAGCTGTGGTAAGATGTGCCCCATGCCATGCCTGTCAGCAGTTCCTCATGGGACCACAATGTTTATGAGGTGGTGCATCATGAGCAAAAGCCCCTCACATTACAAGGAACAGAATTAAACCAGCAGCAGCCTCTCCCCAGGGCAACTCCCACTGAGAGGACTTCATCTGGAGCATCAGCAGCTCCTGCATTTCACACTCAAGTCATAAAAACTTTCATATTCACCTCCCACAGAAAGTAAGGCCAGCTAAAAGCTTCACTCACCTGGAACTGTTCAGAATATGGTGTTGCTTATTTTTTCTAGGGTTGAACAGCACAACAACACACCTAAATGGAGGAAACAGAAGAATAAAAAGAGTTGGCACGACCATGTGTATAAAGAAAACCACAGAGATGTAGCAAAAGCAACCCCAAAATGTGCTTCATCCCCTAACCTCAGAGGCTGAGCTGGGATTAACTGGAAATCACAAAGGGCAAGAGCAGCCTAGAGGGAAACCACAAGTCTCTACCTTGTTAAGGATTACCACGTGCTAGTACCATACAGAATTACCTTCCCAGCATCTGGGAGCCCTGAGTCTCTGATTGCTCAAGCTGAACAGAAAGATTAAGCATGAAAGTTTGTGCAACAGCCCTGACACATTGTTTTCTGACATAAAAGTGACACCAGACACTGGGCACCAAACCAGAATTCCTAGAATGGTGTAAAAAGGTCAGGAAAAAGGAAAGATGGGATCTTTCAGAAAAGCTCTCAGGGGATGAAAAGAAGGGGAGGTAGTTGGGCTACATTTCTGTGTCTGGCCATAACGTGAGACAGGAGAGAACCTGTTCAGTATAGCACAAGAATTGGCCAGCCAGTTGAGCAGTGAGACATATGATGCCAAAAACTATTGACCTCATGGACATTACAGTGAATAAACTGAACAGACAACTTGCTCAGGGGCCTTGCAGAAATCTCAGCAAGATGAACTGCAAAAGCAAGCAGTAGCAAACTCCTGGTAAGGAGTAATAATCACCTCCACTGGAAGCAAAACATTGACTGAAGGGGGAGGGAAGGAGAAGCCCCATCTCCTCACTGATTTGGCCCAAAACACATTGCCTTGGTGCCTCAGCCCATCACGGGGCAGTCCCAGCTATTGGAGCCTTCCCCACTGCTCCACAAACACCCTACACACAATTTTCAAACCCTCACATAACCACATTTGTCTCACAGCAGAGCACAGTAACAACCAGTAACAGAAAACACATGGCCCTTCCAGATCCCTCCCAAAAGCCTCGCTGTTAAGTGAATAAAAGGAGTTAGAACAGCAATTGCTCTTGTGACCTTGTGCCCTATCTCTCACTTCCATCTCTGAAATAGAAGTCATGGTTTTTGCCTGTCTCTGTGCCAGTGTACACTGCCAGCACCTGCAGAGCCCCCACTCCCACCTTGGGACGGATGCTGCAGCTCTGCTGCCCGCAGCCCTCACGGTGCTGAGGACTTCACCCACATCACCATCACCCTGGGGCTTGCCCAGGCTAGGGGGAGAAACACCCAGGACAGAGAAATAGAAGAGTTTGCCTGAAGCATTCAAGCAGAAAGGCCCAATCCAGGGCAGCACAGAAACCTAGAGCAGCACCTCCCCTCCGGCCCTCAGCAGTGGTCGCAGCCGGGCGCTGCAGGCCGGTGCCCAGCACTCAGCACCCGTGGCACTGTGCTGCTCACAAGGCAATGGGCAAGGTCCCTGACACCTCCTGGCCTTGCCCAGGCACCTGAGCTTTCCCTTGGTCTGACTGGGCTACCCTGAGAGAACCAGTGTAAATTTTGGAATGGGAATGAGAGCAGGAAGGAGGCCTGATGCACCAAGACCTCCATCTCAAGAGTGCCTGGCTGAAGCTGTCACACTCCATTAACATTTTTAAGTCAAAGCAAACACCTTCAGAGGGTACCAAAACTTTAACCCCCAAAGAACCAACAATTCACAAGGTATACCTGCCCCTCCCCACACATTAGACTATTCCTCTGCACCCATGCCACTCAACACACTCTTCTCTGCCCATGCCTTACCCAGAAGGCAAAAAAGGCACCAAACTTGCTGTATAATTAAAGGCAGGCAGCCATGACTGGAGAGGTAACCTTGTGGAAAAGCAGGGGAAGTGTAAAAAAGCAGTTTGTTCAGACTAGGATTGATCCTTCTGTGCTTTCTGCCCCGGGGAACCAATATGGAGAGTTTCAAGTCAAAGATATGCTATATATTTCTGAGGGATTAGTGTAAGGAAGCAGGTGGTCTGTGATCCATTAACAAGTTAGCAGAGGTTAAGCCTCACAAATCACAAGATATGAAAAAGGAAGTTAGCAGATGTGAAAATCTATCTAATCCCAAGCCTTCAGCTAATTACAAAAGCAAAGCAAAACCCCATTATGTGGAGTTGGATAGGGTTAATGGACCAAAATCCTGCTGACTTACGACAGGGATGAATTGTGCTCAAAATAAGCTTAAAAAAACCAGAAATAATAACGGAATGACATCAAATCCTGGCAAAGATTTTCCTATGCAGCTCTTAAATTTAAGTTTCTGCTCTATTGTGAGGAACTCTGCAGAAAAACAAGACTTCAGAGACGTGAACACAGCCTAAAAACACAGGAAAGATGCAAAAAACAAACCACGGTCTCTAAACCAGGCAAGAAAACAAACCACTTCCTGGAATAGTATAGTGAACCACAAGGGTCCAGGACTTGGTCATTATTAACTTACATGACAGAGCCTTTGGCAACTTACAATCAAGAATTTTAGGTCAGTTGCACTCAGGAGCAGGCTGTCTGCCAGCAGGCTTCCTCCTCACTTCCCAGCCCTTGGCCAAGTCAAGACCCCAGAGTGAAAGTCAGAGCTGCCCAGCTCACACACCGAGGCAAATCCACAAACTGCTCCAAGAATCACATGGCTTCCAGTGCCAGAGCAGTGATCACAAACATGGATATTTTAACTTTAAGACAACCCTGTGCTTGGTTCACTGAGATGGACCTGTAATTAATAAAATCTTTCTGGAGGGAGGAAAAATAAATCACAGTATCTCCTTACTAGTCAGCAAGCATTGAGTTATGTGACAAAAATGTCATTTTAACTCCGACTTGGGGAAACAAGATTGAACATAGTTATGTTGAGCTGTAAGCTAATAACTAACATAATTTGCTATTTGGTTATGACCTTCTGTACCAAAAAAAGTCATTTATTCAGGATAAATCAGCCTTTTAAACTTGCTTTCTTAAACTAGCTGTGATCCAACAAGAGCTACCCCACTGCTATGCTGTCCCATTCTGATTTTCCACCATTACTCTGCTGTCTGCCATACACAAGGGCAAGGAAGATTCCAGAAAATTCCCAAGGACACCTTATTTAGCAAGGTGGCAGCCCACAAACTACAATCTTACAGGCAGGGCACAGATATTGTTTGAGGAGTCCACAGCACCCAACTTTGAAAACTGTCTCCCTAGCAAAATATTTGGGGAGGGGGGGTGCCTAAACCATCCTAGAGAGCACAGAAATCAACTATTTCTAGCACTTCAAACTCTTCTGAGTGTTCAAGGAGGCCTGAGTTGCCTGCTCAGACACTTCCAGCTCATCCTCGTGTGGCTCCAGAGCAGCTCCCTCCACTCAGCAGAACCTGAAGTGGTTCCCCAAGCCAGGTGGCTCCTAGCTCATTAATACCCTGGGCATGCTCTGGTTTAGTACAGGAAATTGGTCTGGCAGATTAAAGAGACTGAAGACACTGAATGCTCAGACTGCTCACCCACCTACTCCACACTGCCTCCAAGCCCAGTAAGGCTACCAAGCCCTCAGGACACTCTAAGTATCCATTTCCCTCCCTTTATGCTAGCTTTACACTTAGAGCAGTTGAAATAATAAAAATAATTACCACGGAAAATGAATTGTGTGAAAGCATAAAGCCATTTATCCACCCTCCACCACCTTGTCTGCTCCTTTATAAGGCAGCGTTCAGCATTTTGCAGCCAGAGGGATGGAAAGGATGCAAGGGAAGAGAGCTCTGATCTTTTTATTCCTAGATTCCAACTGGGGATGTAAAGCAGGCAAAGCACTCCAAACCAGCACTTCTATAAGGGTAACATCACCTTTTCCACCTGCTCCACACTCTTCCCAAACTGAAGCCCTCAAAACAAATTCAAGTCCTCAAGACACTTTTGTCTGAAGGGACCTTTTGAAATTTATATTCCATATTTTGAAATGCTTGTGCCAAGATGGAAACTAAAACTAGCTCCAAGAGCACCCCACATGGGATCTCCCTAGAGAAACATGGGTGCACACCAGCTGATCAGGAGACTGACACTGTTGGCACCCTTGTTTCAGCACAAACCCTACAAACTCTGCACCTCTGGGTGGGGCTTGATGTTCACCTTTTAAATCCACAAGTATTCTGATTTTCCAAGATGTTTATAGAAATTATTCGCTGCTGGGTGGATGGCTGCTGTACAAACCATCTATCAGTCAGCTGAGATCAAGTGTCCTCTTGGCATGCTGGTTCCTACAGAGGCTGTTGGCAGTGGCACACATGTTTAAAGGTATTATTTCTAGGTCTATGATGCCACCCCACAAACTTTAAGTACACCTTTCTGATGCAAGCAGCTTTGATAAACAACTTGGCTGTGGAATCTCTCCCACTTCTCCTCTTACTTATGGGGCATTCAGGTCACCTCAAACACCAGGGAAGGATAGAATCAGCTCTCACAGTGATGTCAAAGGGTTTTGCAGACAACCTGAGCTCTCTCCACAGCCAAGAAGAAGGTGGTGAAAGGTTCCTTGCAGAGCTTTCCAAGCCTCCATGACAGTACAGCCCCATCTTACACATGCACAAGTGTGCACCATATATGTAGATAAAAAGCTGGTGTTGTTTCAGGGGATGAGAAGAGGGGGTGAGGATGAAGGGAGTATCGCAGCAGTTTCCATTGCCTCCAGCAAGAGGGAAAAAAAAAATATAAAAAAGAATCAATTTCCCTAAGCTAAATATAGGAGCAGGAATGGAGAGAAACTGGACGTCAGTATCACATTTACACGAAGTATCTGACTCACTGAATCAGCAGCAAGGGCCACTCCATGTACCTCCCCCCACCTTTACTTCTGCCTTTACTCCTACTGGCTTCCCTCCTGCTCTTACCAAAATCCTAGTTCCTGGGTATTTTACCCTTTTCATTGTCCCCCTATTGCCCTGCACATCCCTCAAGTCTCAGCTGCATTCCTCCAGCCACGTCCTTCCTTACCCTTCTTCATTAAGCTAATAAAATGCAGATTTCTGCACAAGCCAGTTTTGCTCTTTTCTTGCCACACCACACTCCAGGGAGCCTGGGAAAATTAGAAGCCTGTGATAGCATTCCTTTCCAAGTTATCCATCAACTCAGCATTGCCCTATCTTGTGGGAGAGATGACTGGAGGCAGTTTATGGGTGAAGTCCTCCTCTGCTAAATACATACAGCCTATGCTATTAAAGAGGATGCTGTATGGAAGGAAAAAAACCTCCATTGAGACATTAAAACAAACATTGGCTTTCTTTTTTTCCCCCCCACAATATATTCCTTTCATGGTGCTGCAAGAATAAATGAAAAGAGCAAATAGTCCCATCACATCAAAACTGGGTCCATTTCTCAGTTTCTGGCTCATACTCTGTTCTCTTCCCCCCACCCAAAGCTATTCAAATGAGAGTGCAATAGCTTCCTACGCATTAAATACATGAAAAAAAAAAGAAAAAAAGACATTGATAAGAACAAAATCTTTTTATATTGCACTGGTTACCAAGGGAAGCTTGATCAGAGTGGAGCAGTGTCTACAAAAGCTGGTTTAATTTTCTGTGTGGCAGCCCTTCCTGCCAAAAAGCTTCTTTAATTCATGGCCAGTACTGGGGGTGGGTTAGCAGAGCTGACAGAGGATGTGCACACTGACAAGTAGCTGAAAAGGTATTTCCATGCAAGCTGTATTAATTAAATGCATGCTGAAAAGAAAGATGTATCTGTTGAGAGGTCAGGAAATGGGCAGAAAATACTTCAGAGGTCCCTGCACCAAACAATGAGGAAGAGAACTAGAAGAATGGAAGGCTGAGAGATGCAGCTAAATTCATGCTTCAGAAACCAGCACAAGCTGACAAAAAGCTGCAAGTGCTGAACAAGAAAGCCACCGTGGAAAAGAAAGTGATCAATACATTCAGTGTGCCACTAGGACAAGAGAGTAGGAATTTCTGATTGCCAACCAGGGACATGTTTGGTCTGTTTAAAAGGCTGTGTGGCACCTCAGAACAGGCTCTGCTCCCCAAAACACAAGAAGAATGGCCAGACCAGCCCAAACTGAAGTGCAATATCTTACCTCCAAATGCCCAGGCCTAGGAAGGAACAGGGCAGATTCTGGAGATGCTTGTTCAGACTATTTGTCAAGCCTCCATCTGACATTCAGACATAGAGCTTAAGGCAGTGGGCACCCACATACAAGAAGAGCAGCACAGGAAATTGAGTCTACAAGAAGGCAGAGCAGAAATGACAAGGATTTGCAGAGATAAACCCCCAAAGGGACATTGGCACCCCACCACCTTTGTTGCCACCACCACTTCAGACTGGTGGAATTCACATTGCCCATTGCATTGACAGACAGGGCAGACTGAGAGCAGGTGAGACAAAGAGCCAAGCAGCCTCTCTCTGTCTCTGCCTGGTGTCATTTGCTTTGCATAACCCCAGGACAGTGTTCCAATTACTCTCCTCAGCTGAGGGAGAGTCACAACAGTGACAACTCCCTTCTCATTCAACTTTCAATAGCCCAAGACAGAAGAGCAAACCACTCGAGAGCACAGGGTACAATGTGCTACACAATACTGCATTCCCAAACACGGGAGCCTCAAAATGCCCAACTCTCCACACCCTAAAGCCCAGCAGTGCCTGTGTGACCTGGTGATACCCAGAAAAACAGGCAACTGCACTCTCCAACACCTGGTAAAGATGACCTGCTGCTTCCACCATGGTTTGTGCCTCTCTACACATCTGCCTGCTGCAGATGAAGAGACAGGGCTGAGTGGCCAAGAAGTTCCTCCTCAGCTCCTGCCCTTCATGGGGCCAACAGCAACTCCTGCCATGCCCAGCCAGCAGCTCCCACAAGCAGCTCTCAACAAGCCCCCTTACACTTCATAGAATCACAGAACTGGCTGGGTTGGAAGGGACCTCAGAGATCATCAAGTCCAACCCTTGATCCACCGCTGCAGTTCCCAGCCCATGGCACTGAGTGCCACATCCAGTCTCTTTTTAAATGTCTCCAGGGATGGAGAATCCACCACTTCCCTGGGCAGCCCATTCCAATGTCTGATCACCCTCTCCATAAAGAAATTCTTTCTAATATCCAACCTAAACCTCCCCTGGCACAACTTAAGACCATGCCCTCTTGTCTTGTTGATAGTTGCCTGGGAAAAGAGACCAACCCCCCCCTGGCTACAACCTCCTTTCAGGGAGTTGTAGAGAGTGATGAGGTCTCCCCTGAGCCTCCTCTTCTCCAGGCTGAACAGCCCCAGCTCCCTCAGCCTCTCCTCATAGGATCTGTGCTCCAGTCCCTTCACCAGCCTGGTTGCCCTCCTTTGGACCTGCTCCAGCACCTCAATCTCCTTCCTGACCTGAGGGGCCCAGAACTGGACACAGGACTCGAGGTGTGGCCTCACCAGGGCTGAGTACAGGGGCAAGCTCTATTTTTAAAACAGCATCTCTGACCTCAAGCTGCGGATGGCAGAGATGCACAGATCTGAAAAGACAGCCAAAACTCTTCAACAAGATGTTACAAACCCCAACACATGAATGGATTGAAGGCTCCAACACGGAGCAGAGATTGTGACTGTACACTGGGCGATCCAGACCTCTTTTCTTGCACACAAATAGACACCCCTGAGGCTGTAAGCTGAAAGTTTTGCCAGGAACACAGAGGAGAAACTTAGAAGAAGTCTTCCTCCTTGCCTCCTACCAGGGGGAAGGTGCTGATGGCCCCCAGTTAGACTCCAGTGAATACCAGCAGATCCAGGTGATCTTACTGCAAACATATCCTTGGCTGCCTGGAACTACCACACATGGAAAACTCCACCTCAGCACAGAAACCTCCAACACCAGATTATTTCAAGGTCTCTTTTCAAGGGACAGAAGAGAAGTTTTTAAACAACCATAAGGCAGGGTGATGAATCAGGAAAACAAACAGAGACTCCAGGCTTCACATGAAATGGATGCAGGGGCAAAGGACAGCCCAGGTCCTGTCTCCCACAGGGTGAGTTGTACACAACTTACACAGCAGCCACGCTGGAGCCAGAGACCCAGCAGCAGTGCCCTCAGGAGGGTGATGGCCTTCCACACAAGCTGCACAATAGGGAGACACCTTTCCTGGGAGGCAAAGAGCTAAGCCAGACAGAAATTGTGAAAGACCTGGGCAAGACAAGCCTGTGGGGAAAGCAGAAAGGAGAAACTGGCTCGGAGGAAAACCACGGAATTTAAACCAGCTTACCAACTGGGAATCATTACAGTTGCAAGGAAGATGAAAATTATTCCAGTTAATTGTTATGGCTCATGGCTGCCTAGTCACCAGTGATTCAGCAGGCACTTCACCTTCAAAACATTCCAATTCCCTTCGACACTCCAAAGCCAGAAAAGGAAAAAAATATAAACAACAAACTCATGGATTAGAAACCAGGAGTGAAACCCTGACAGGCCACATCTCTCCTGCCTTGCAGAATATCCCATCTCTCCTCCAGCCTGGAGCAAAGGAGGGCAACCAGGCTGGTGAAGGGACTGGAGCACAGATCCTATGAGGAGAGGCTGAGGGAGCTGGGGCTGTTCAGCCTGGAGAAGAGGAGGCTCAGGGGAGACCTCATCACTCTCTACAACTCCCTGAAAGGAGGTTGGAGCCAGGGGGGGGTTGGTCTCTTTTCCCAGACGACTTTCAACAAGACAAGAGGACACAGTCTTAAGTTGTGCCAGGGGAGGTTTAGGTTAGATATTAGAAAGAATTTCTTTACCGAGAGGGTGATTAGGCAATGGAATGGGCTGCCCAGTGAGGTGGTGGATTCTCCATCCCTGGAGACATTTAAAAAGAGACTGGATGTGGCACTCAGTGCCATGGGCTGGGAACCACAGCGGGAGTGGATCAAGGGTTGGACTTGATGATCTCTTAGGTCCCTTCCAACCCAGCCAGTTCTATGATTCTATAAAAGGGAGGTGGAACAACGAAGCCATGCAAAGTGGCAGCTGCACATCCATGCACTGAATTGCCCATCAGCTTGCATGTCTGACAAGCTTCAAAGGACAGATGGCACTGATGACAAACACACACACACACACATATATATATATGTATATGTGTATGTAGTATACAAAGAGACACAAGGACACGTAAGGCTTACGGCTGATTATAACACACACACACAGAGTCCACATTTCTCCCTCCCTTTCTCCAAAACCACTCACTTCCCTAAGGGCAGGGAAGCAATGCCAGCAATTACATCTACATGAAGGATTAAGTCAGCTGGGCTGGGAGTAGGAGTTGCAGAGCTGCTCTTGATTTCAGCAGTCTTGGCAACCACCGACTGAACACTGCAAAGGAGCAGCAGCCCGAGGGGCTAGAGCAATGGGCAGCTGATGATAGGAAGGCTGGAGGAACAAAAGGATGACTGAGACAGTTCATGACAAGAAAATGTGCTGATCAGTCAGACAGGAGAGTCTAAGAATCAGTAGAAAATGGGAGCCTTGAGCAGAACCTGGATGGTCCCAAGTGCGATCAAGAGGGATGAAACAAACAGCTGGAAAGGAAAACCTGAAGAGCTTTGCATCAAGACTGGGAATGAAACTTTTTCCAGGATGGATGCTACAGAATCACAGCTTCCCCTGTTAATGATGGAGAAAGGACTTGTTTCCATATGCAGAGATTCCCTCCCAAAGTTACAGCTGTCACAGGCACATCAACAAGTAGAAGAGAACAACTCTCCATCCTGACAGAGCAGCCAAGACACCTGCTTCAGGGATCTCCTGCTCCCCAGTTGAGCTCCACCCCTCTGCTTGCTCTCAGGAGCCAGTCTCTTCCATCAGCATCTGGCTGACAGACCCACATCTGCCATGCTCAGCAACTGGCCATAAGCTTTATACTGCCTCTGAAAGGCCTTGGGCTGCCTGGACTTGCTCACTCTGAACTTCTCTTGACCTGCCTGTAGCTCTCTTTTACTTGGTTGAACAGCAACAGCAGTATTTCTTAACTGACCAGGTCTCAAGGATTAATTTAATTTACTTCTGTTTATCTTTGGGTGATACAGCCCCAGTTTTATAGGAATAACAGTAACAAGCAGGTATTTCATGGCAACTGAGCTATTTACAACTCACATGATGATGTAATGGATGGAAACACAGGCATGGGATGATAGCAGAAGCCTTGAGAAGTGGAGATGAGGGATGCAGTGCAGAGGAGTCCAGGCATGGGGTGATAAGAGGTGAGGAACATGTTTGGCAGCAGAGACTCCATGGCTGTGAACAACTCACCCAGGGGCAGTTAAAGAAATACAAACCTGGAGCTGAACAAAACATGCTCTAGGAGTAACAAAGAAAACAATGAAATAATACCTAACATGAGTGAAAGAAGCTGCAGACCAACTAAGGAAGGTGTGAAAGTGTGTTAGCAAACATATTTTAAAAATCAGGCTGGACTGAGGAAGAATCCAGAAACATCACATTGCTCCCAGTGAAGGGATATGCTACAGACTTTCAGCTAAAAAAGGCTGAAGATTTATGCTGTTACCCTCCAACAACTGACTTTAAGATCCAGAGGAGCAACTCATAATACCAGGAAAAATAAAGGGAAGCAAAGAAATGTGTTACCATTTTAGTTGCATAATCACATTTATTGAGACTTTTTTGAAAGAGAAGTATTTTAATGCATTGTGATCCTTTTCTGTAATAATTAGCATTATAGTGTAAAGAGTTAGTTAGAACAAATTATTGCCTTCTTTGATTTATACATGCACACAGCCTGTAAAAAGAAGGTGCTTCCTCTTTGCCTATAACAACACTGGGTAAAACAAAGCCCAGGGAGGGGTGCTCCAGAGAAAAGAAAATGCACAGACCTAGGGGAAGAGGAAGCAATGAAAGACAAGATTAAGGTTAAAAAAATAAATAAATAAAAATAAAATAAAAAAAAATAATAATAATAATAAATTAAACCCCAAGATAATAGGAGTTTAGAGGAAAGGTAAGAACGAGATAAAAAGAATAAAAAGAAGCAAAGTTTATGGTAAAATTCCTGCCAAATAATAAAATCTGCCATCAAGAGGTGAGCAAATTCAGCTCCCCAGCCCAACAGTGGAATGAGAGAGCTCTCTCTGAGGACACCCTCCTGGATACAAGAAGCTCCTCAGAGGGATGTGCAGACCCAGCTGGGCTTACACAGGAACATCTGGCTCTACACTCCAGGTCTGGACCAACTTCTTTGCAAGAGTTGTCCACACCACACCACAATACCTCAGAAGTTGAGTAAGTGTCTTTCTTTAAAATCAAATCCCAAAGGAAAAACATACCCCACTGGAAAACATTGGCCAACATCTCTGCTTCAAGCAGCAAGTGCAGGCAAGCTATTCCCTCCTTGTGCCTGAGCAGCTTGGGAGCAGGGAGAAAGATCCATACATCAAATTAATCCTCCAGGACAGATGAACGTGGCAGTTCACCACAAATGCCTCAGGGCTTTAATTGTTCAATTTAATTGTTCAAGCTTGGTAGCCAATATTAAAGAGGCATCAATCAAAGGAACACAAATAAAAGTAATACCATTTAACTCCCTCCCTTCTCTCATCTAATTAACCATCAGAAAGAAGCAGACTGAGGCAGCTCTGTCTCCCAGCCCCCTCCCCACCACCATCTCCCTGGGGAGAATGGCCATGGGGCAGGGGGCAGGCAATGGGCAGGCCTCCCCAGCACCCAGCATTGATCTGTCCTGTGTTCCAGAGTGGATAGAACAGTCCCCACTGAGGCAGAGAAACTGGAGCAGCTTTTCCCCTTGAATGCTTCAGCAAGCATCATCCTTGCCATATCCCTGAAGAGTGTCACAGACAAAAAAAAAAAAGTCCAAACCCGCCTCTTCAAAAGCAAGGAGTTAAAGAATCACCCCCTGAAATGCTCAGTTGTTTTCAGGTCCTCTAGTCCTGGGCCAAGCTCCCAGCTGCCTTGGGCAGGAGGCTGCCAGAGCCAGCAAAAGGCAATAAAGGCTCCTGCCAACCCTGCTGATTTGAAGCCCTGTGAGGTCAGGCTGGCGGATGCTGAAAGAAGAGGCAGGGGGGAGCAAGCTTCTCCCCACAGCTGCTCTCAGTGCCACAACCCACATGAAGCCTGCTGCAGCTCCTGGGCCCAAATTCCCAGAGCCCTTGCAGGATCCCTGGCCAAGCCCTGCTGCTTCTCAGAGCAGGAACAGCTTAGACTTGTGCCAGATTAGCACAATTCAATTCTGCCCGTGTTACCTTTTTAGGAGCCTTGTGACAACTCTGGCTTTAATGGAAGATGAACATTTGCATCTGCCTTGCCTGTATCTCAACATAATATAGAGCATTTCAACTCTACTAAAATTTTCTTCAGAGCAGCTAACGAGCATCAGTTGCCAAGAGACCTGAAAAGCCAGCTTTCCTGGAAGGAGAAACAATCATGTTAAAACTCAAGTTTTTCTTTCTCATTTATCTACGTCACAGAGAAACGTGACCAGGTTAAGAATCCAAGACTAAGAAGCTTTAGGTGAACACTGGAAAAGCACAGTGGCTCCTGTCAGCTCTGTCAGTCCTTGAGTTCCAGCTGAAAGAACCAGGTTCTGAACAGGTACCAGTGCAGGTGTCTGCAGGTAGCAGGGAATGGTTTCCTGCAGGAGCTTAACAGAGAGGGTCAAGCCCTGCATCTGGTTCCCAAGCAACAGTCAGGACACTTTTGGGCATGTTTAACATAAATAAAATCCACTGCTCCTCAGCACTTCTCAGCTAGCCTAACATGATGCTCTTTCACCTTCAACTTGTTGCCCTTCTGACACTGAGTGAAACTGGAGACCATCTGAAGTGCTGGATCTACCAAGGAAGGGGAGAAGGACCAACTCCCCTTTTTTCACACCTGGTGATGGGATATGTCCTTTGGACTCCATGTACTTCTTTTAAGTGAAATTCTGTGGTTTGTATCAAGGTTGCCAGGAGACACAGTGCCTGTTTGGAGACTCTTAGAAAGGGTGGAGCTGTGCTGAGGCAGCTGGTATCTCATTTTCATCCCAGACTTTGCTATTCAGTCCCCATTCCCCCCCTCCCTGCTCTTATGCAAGCTCAGGACTTGGCTCAGGGACAATTCTTGTTGCTGCACCAAGGCACGGGTTGCTAGGAGGTAGAATTGCTGGAGAGATACAGAGCAGGTAGAGAAGAGAGCAGGTTACTACCTGCAGCTACAGGCTTTGGGGCACTCCTCCTCTCTGCCATCCCTCTCCTTTCTCAGGCAAAGGGCAAAGCTCAGGGGGTTGCAGAGCTTCAAGCTGAGAAAAAGCCCCACATGTTTCAAAATAGCTGAGGCAGTGTCAGCTTTGCAACCACTCCTCTTCCCAGTTCCACCAGCATGCAATAGCTTTCCAAACCTCTCAAAGCTTCCCACTTGCAGAGCTCTACCAGCCTGTTTAGCTCTGTTATTAAATAAAGCAGATGTGCTTACCCCCTTACTGCAGTTTCTTCACACATAAACTGCAAATGACCCTCACCATGGGACTGCTTTCTTCTGGTTTGGTTTTTTTTTTATTTTATTTTTTAAATAACAACTTCCCTTTGGTTCATATGCTGGTTAGTCAGATCAAAGCACAGCAACAAACAAACCATCTACATGGGATCATTTCTTTCTAGCTTTCCTCCCAATTTAAAAATCAAAGCAATACAACTGGCACAGAAAAAAGCTTGAGTCAGCATTTCTCTTAATAAGGCAAGTAAAAGTCAGATATGACCAATATCATAATTAAAACAGCAACTATTGGTGCTATTCTGACAGGCATGATAACACACTCCCATTAAGGGAACTGGAATATTTGCCCTGGAACTAGGATAGAAGCAGTAACAAGCATTTACCATATAGTTCTCCTTAATATGGTCTGTCAGGCAATCCAAACAACAGCAAACTCCCAGGACTTCTCCAGGAAGCCCCATCTTTCCCTGCTGGCAGCCTCAGGAACCCAGCACAGGGAAGCTTCAAGGGCAGTGAAGTGTTTTTTCTTTGTCACAAGAATATTTCTTGCAGCCTTATGAAAGCATTCCCATTTCCCTGTTCTCACTTTTCTCCACCACTAACATTTTTGGCAACAGCAAGAATCCACACTGTTAACATAAAATTTCTGGAGTGTTCAGTGAATATTTCTGGAACCCAAACACAGAGTGCACACAGGCAGTGCCTGGACCTGCCACACCAGTTGCATGAGGTAGTGCAGGACTGGAGCTACCACACCAAACTTGCCCTAACCCACACTACCAAATTTTATTTCCCACTCTCACCCCCACCCACTGCACCATCATGCCCAGAAAAAAATGCCTTGTCCAGGATTTTCATCACTGGAGCTGTGAGCACATTCATGCTGCCTATACACACACTGCAGGCAAGGAAACCTTTGGCCCCAGAATAAGGGTCCTGCAATTCATTCTTACAGTGCAAACTGTCCCCAATTTCAGTGTCAGGGAAGCACAAATTTGCTCATATTAACACAGTTAACATAGTTGTGTGCCATGCTATGGGACTCAGAGGTCAGAGGGCAAAGGTATATAGTATGGGAGAGGACAAGAAAAGCCTTTACTTATTTCTTTGAAGTAATCAAAGACATAGCAGGTGAAAACACTCTGCTGTTAAAAAAAAAAAGAAAAAAAAGCAAAATACACCACTGCAGAGATGCCTATGCAACCTCCATCCAATCTCCTCCTACAAAATCACTCTGAGAGCATTTCTTTTCCCCATTCCCCATCCTGCTCTACTCTCTCTGCCAAGAAACGGGCTTGCTCAGCACTGGAAACAGTGTACAAACAGGTAGAAAAGCAGACACAGAGACAGTGGAGTCAGCAGTATTCAGCATTCTTTGCCTTAATCACGTCCTCAACTTTCTGTACATGCACCCACCACAATGTCACCTCAGCTCATGTCCTGCCCATGGAGCTGTGAGTTCATCACACTGGTGGCTCTGTAGGGACTCTACCACCTCAGGGGTTGGCTGTTGGTAAAAGCCTTTTTTTTTTTTTCCTCTGGTTTAGGTTTTTTTAAGTCATCCATTTAATACCCAGCTCCCATTATCTGCAGCTCCGTGAGGGAGAAAATAGAAAGCTGTTATTTTCATTTTTAGAAAAACGTGTGAGCTGGGAGAAGCAAAATTATTTTCCTATCATCAGTCCTGTGGCAGACTAAAAATAGAGGAAAAAAGTCTCAGTTCTCTATATACATATAGAGAAGTCTCAGTTCTCTACAATACATTGCCTTTTCCCCATTGTTATCTTTTTTCAGGGAAGTCTTCCTTTCCTTTAAAAAAACTCTGTCATCTCGAATCCAGAACAAATAAAAACCAACATGCTTCTGGTCAGATCCCACCTGGAATACTGCATCCAGCTCTGCAGTCCTCAGTACAGGAAAGACATGGAGCTGTTGGAGCAGGGCAACAAAAATAATGAGAGAGATGGAATATCTCTCCTTTGAAGACAGGCTGAGAGAGCTGGGGTTGTTCAGCCTGGAGAAGGCTTCAACAAAACCTTATTGTGGTTTTACCAGTATTTAAAGAGGGTCTATAAGAAAGATAGGGATAAACCATCTCTCTTTAGGAAGTCTGGCTGCTATAGGACAAGGGGTAATGATTTTAAACTGAAAAAGGGTAAATTTAGACTAGATATAAGAAAGATTTTTCTGACAATGAGGGTGGTGAAATACTGGAACAGGTTGTCCAAGGGTGTAGTAGATGCCCCACACTAGGGAAAATTTAAAGTCAGGTTGAACAGGGTTCTGAAGAACTTGATCTAGTTGAAGATGTCCCTGCTCACTGCAGGGAGGTCGGGCTAGATGACTGTTAAAGGTCCTTTCCAACACAAACTATTCCAGGATTTTCCTGCCCCCAACCCTGTCATTTTAAAGGAGGAACAAGAGTTACCAACTCATCCCTGAACTGAACCCATTTTTACTGCTTAACTCAAAGCAGGGTTGCTCACACCCCAAGGAGATGGTTTGGGGCAGTTTTTTTTTCTGGGGGAAAGCACTTGCTCCCACTCCCTCTCTCTACAGAATTTCTGGTGAACAAAACTGTGAAACATTTCCCTAAATGTTTCATTGCAATTTTACCATTCCCTTGAAAAATTCTCCATTCAATCTCAATGTCAAAAAGCATCTGGCAATCTCAACAGGTCAAGTCTCCCTGTTGTGTTCTTTTAGGGGGTCGTTTGGGATTTTTTGTTTGTGGGTTTTTTGGGGGGGTTGTTTGTTTTAAACAGCAGCAAACTCTGCTACCAATGGTCAGCAGACTTCAACTCTGATCCATCCATGAGCCCAGAGAGCAGGTACTGCCCACCAACAGGGTGGGTCCTCCCCCTGGAAGGGCTGTTAGAGGAAGCAGAGATTGCTGCTCCTGGTTTTGGGGGGTTTCTATAGCAACCCTGGGATGCAGCAGCACTCCTGTGGAAGAGTCCATCCCTTTCTCAGTGGCTGACAGTAAGGAGGAAGCAGGATGAATACAGCTTCACTCTGGAGAGGATGGGGTGTATAAATGAAGGGTTTGGGGTAAGGGCTCACATCACAAGGCTGCTGTGGAATGGCAGGGGACAAACAGGCACGTTGGTACCTGGCAGCTCGAGGGAGGATGCCACAGCAGAGCTATTACTGCTGCCAGATCCTCAAATAGTAACTGTGGGACAAGTGTCACATTTCATCTCTGTTTGTCCCCAGGCTGTGGCAGCTGGCTACAGAACAGTGGCCCACCCCCTTGTAACTTGAAGGCTGGATTAGCATATGGCTCTCAGGAGAAGTAACCAGAAACTCCATGTACATCAAAACAGCAGCTTGTCTCACAGGGAGCTGCCAACACCAAACATCAGCACTGCCCTGACAAGTTTTTCGATACCAAGTGTGACACAAGGTACAAAGTCACATGGGGACTGGAGCCAAGCATCCCACAAGATTCCCACTGTCCATCCCAAGAGCCTCAACCTACTCCCCTTCTGGCAAAGGTGGCATTAGCCACCTCCCCAGCCAGCAGCTGAGCTCTCGGGGTCAAGGGCTCAGACTCTGCCCTCCAACCATCTCACAGCACTCTAATGCTGCAGTCTTCAGCACAGACAACAGCACTTTTGGCAGAGGCTCTCCCTCTGGTTTAATAAGCAGCTTTTCCAACCAGCTATTTTGAGGTTTTGTCCTATTTTTCTCCCTTTCTGCTGGGCGACAGGCTTGCTGCAGGTCTGGAGCTTCATAGCTCTCTGGTTCTAGGAAATGTGATGTCCTCAGCTGTTTGCTGCCTGTAAAGATTTTAAATTAATTAGACATGACCTGAAAAGCCCCCACACCCACACCTGGGGTCTGGCTGATGGAAACTGCCTGGAATTCAATCTTTTAGGCTGGTATCCATTCTGCTAAGGACTTAAACCAGGGGAGTCTGGTTTGCCCACAGCTCCAGGTGATGCTGCTACATTTGCTTCTTCATCTCCTCTCCTGCCAAACCAAGTGAGATGACAGCTGAACTGGATCAATACACAACCATCCAGCAAACAACTCTATGTTTTAGGTAGAGTTTTATTACAGAGACATGGATTCAACATGGAAGAGTCTCCAGCACTCAAAAAACAGGGAGACCAAGCAAGAAACAATGTAGACATTCTTGCCCAGCTGTACAGCCATGTGAAAATAGCTCAGGTGAGTAATATTGCACCTGGACTACTAGGAAGGGTCTTTTCTGGGGCTTCAGGGCTGGACCCAACTGCTGCCAAGATGGGAAGAGAGCAATTGCTCCAAGACTGCACGATTCCTACCTGTGAATCCCATAGCCCAACAGCCAACAGAGAGCAGCAGGTAGGCCAGAGCCTCCTTAAATCCACCTCTGCAAATTGAGATATCAAAGTCATGATTCTTTGGCCTAAGAATAAAGCACTCTTGCAATGAGGATCTCCATTCTCTTGTCACAAATGCAAAGAGTTTGCTCTCTTGCCAGAAACTAGGCCTGCATCAGCCTTCACCAACCCTGTCACATTAATAAAAGCAAGGAGTGAAAGGATGCATTTCATACTTCAGGCCTTCAGGCCTCAGTGCAGATTTGCTCCTTTCCCTCTAGGAGATTTTAGAGTTAAACAAAGCATCCTTGCTTCTTTCCAAGAGATGTGCTGGAGAAGTAAAGAGAGGGAAAGGCTTGGCCACTTTTCATCACCTTTTTGGACACTTTCAGGACACTGAAACCTGGCTGGACAGCAATTTGAGAATTCCAGTGTCCCTGTACCCATTCAAGCTGCTTTTGGGATACAGCCCAATAGCACTGGCATTTATGCTAGGGAAAAATCAGTGAAGAACTGTACCTGGGCAGAAAAGTTTCACACAACCTGCACAGGTACCCAAAGATACACTGGGTCTATAAGGAAATGGACTGCTTCTGGTACCTACAGCTTTCTAAAGGCAACAACCACTGTGGCACCTGAGCAGAGTGATCAACCAGTTAAGAAAATAAGCTTGGAAATAAGGCAGGAATACTTACCATCTTACAAATCAGGATTTCTGGCCACAACAGTCATAAATCTTGAAAAGGTACCAGTTCAGAACAGCACTTTGTCTGGTTCACCAGCAGTTATCTACCAGAGCTGCCTCTGGCAATTTCACTGACCAAAACCTTCCACTTTAAAGAGGAAGGAAAGAGCAAGGCAACATCATGCCTGGCAAAGTTACACACTGCTTATCCCAAATGTTATTCTTCCAATGTGGGTTGTATGCAGCTTAAGGTAAAGGGAAATAATTCTAAACTGATCATTCATTTTGTTGGGCAGCAGTCTATCTATATAATGATGGAAAATTATGACTAAACTTTCCAAGAGACTCCACATGTGGATAGGCTGGAAGCCTTGCAGCTTATTTACCAAAATCTAAAGAGGTATTTGGGAGCAAACCAACAACCACTCCTGGAAAGGAAAAATCCTCACTCTCTCAGTTTCCAATGGGATTTACCCCTCAGTTGTGTGAGACAGCTCCACATGTGCTGAGCAGACTCCTGGCTGGGTTAAAACCCATTCACTCATTTCCCTCTCTCCTCCTTTTCCTGCCTTTGCTGTGACACAAACTGTGGTTCACTGCCCAGCCTGTGCAGAACCTGATCCTTACATCCCTGGACACTTGGCCAGGGAGCCAGGAGAGGTACAACTCAGAAGTGAAGACAAATTATGAGGCTTCCACTCAGCACTGCAAAGAAACCAAGGATGGAACAGGAGGAGACAGTGAAATCAAGAGACCTTGGCTTGATTCTTCTGCACACCAGGAACTGCTGCACTGACAGCCAATCTGCACCACACAGTAGCAGCAAAATAACATTTGACCCAGACAGCTGTGCAGTTGTCTGGTTTTGAACACATCATCCCACTACTCACTTCTGAATATTACCTGTCCTAGCAGACAAGTGTAGCTCTTCAACAAGAGCTCATGGCAAAAAAGCAGCAGGAGAAAACACTTAATAGATTTATCTTAATTTTCATCATAAAGCTCTTTCTTTTGTTGTCTCTCCCTTCCTATCTACCAACAAGGGCATTCTGAAATGGTACAGAACACAGGGGAATCTGAATAATTTGTTCTTCAAATGTACCATGCAGACACAGAGCTAGCCAAGGGGCTGTGTCTGTGATGGCTCCAGCAACTCCTGAGAGAAAGCCAAAGAAACTCATTTCACTGTATCTCAGAGAGGATCCCCTGTATTAAATCCATCTCTGCCTTAAGCAGGATTTGACATATGTAATGAGCTATGATGGAGAGCTGAAGGGGAGGGATGAATATGCAAGCTGAGACTGATAACTGATACATGGAGCAAACACCAACTTCCCCAGGAAGGAACACTAATGCAAAAAAATCCCTGATTTGTATTAAGAGTGGGTGAGAATTGATGAGCAGAGCTAGAGAGATGCTTAAGCTTGCCAGAACATAACAGAATAGTGTTGAAAAATTGCACACTGAACAGCATGAAGCACTACTTTCCTGCTCTTAGGGAAGAAAAAGCAGAGGCTGCACCCTCAGGCAGGCAAGTACCTCATAGGAAGACAAGGTTCCCAAAGAGCTATCATGACCAACTGAGAGCCAAAAAGAGAATAAAGAGAAACAATAAATATTTTTAAATAAATAAATAAATAAATAAATATTTTTAAATAAATAAAATAAACCATAAAGTCAGTCATACTAACCCACAAAGCTTAAAAAACATCAGCAAACACAACACCAAAACAGATAAGCTGACTCAAGCTATTTGAGCAGAATTTCAGTGGATTCCTTCCCCCTCCCCCTTTTCTTTCCCCTTTTTTAATGCTAGTCATCCTCAGAGGATTTTCTGAGTTTTGTTTGCCTTTTTGTTCCTAGGAAACAGAACGTCAACTAGCTACCAAAAGAAAAAAAAAAAAAAAAAAAAATGACAGAAGAGCACAGAAAAAGCAAAGAGAAAAAAATAAAAGGAGGACAGAGCATTGGTGCCACCACAAGAAGTAAAACTTCAGTACATTTCTGTCCCCCTCACTCCTCCCCAAAGACTCCTTTTGTTACTGCATTACCCTAACAGAGAGGAAATCAGGCAACTTTGGGTTTATTTCACTTGCCAGCTTAAGAACAGGCAACTGTAGGCCAGTTTTAAGACCATCAGAGAGTATGTCATTTTCTATCCTACATTGTCTTATCTCCCAAAACTACAAAAAACCTTTTGTGAAAGTGGTGGCTGAGAATATCTGCAGCTCTTGGTGCCTTTAACCTTTATGGAAGACATGAAGAAAAGACCCCTATGACACAAGCATCCCACCAAAGTGATGCCAAGGGCAGCAAAGCTGCTGTCACACACTGCTGGAGTGAAAGCCTCAGCAGGATCAAAGCAGAGGTTTAGTAGGTCAAGAGAGGTTCTCCTCCCCCTCTATTCTGCATTGGTGAGGCCGCACCTGGAGTATTGTGTCCAGTTCTGGGCCCCTCAGTTCCAGAAGGACAGGGAAGTGCTTGAAAGAGTCCAGCGCAGAGCTACTAAGATGATTAAGGGAGTGGAACATCTCCCTTATGAGGAAAGGCTGAGGGAGCTGGGTCTCTTTAGTTTGGAGAAAAGGAGACTGAGGGGTGACCTCATCAATGTTTTCAAATATGTAAGGGGTGAGTGTCAGGGAGATGGAGTTAGGCTTTTCTCAGTGGTGACCAGCGATAGGACAAGGGGTAATGGGTGTAAATTGGAGCATAGGAGGTTCAAGTTGAATATTCGAAAAAATTTTTTTACTGTAAGGGTGACAGAGCCCTGGAACAGGCTGCCCAGGGGGGTTGTGGAGTCTCCTTCACTGGAGACATTCAAAACCCGCCTGGACACGTTCCTGTGTGATGTGCTCTAGGTGGCCCTGCTCTGGCAGGGGGGTTGGACTAGATGATCTTTCGAGGTCCCTTCCAACCCCTAGGATTCTATGATTCTATGATTCTATGATTCAGAGAGGATAAAAGGTTCAAAAGCCAGTGAGAAGAAAGTAATCCTGTAACACAGTTCTTTGGCACCTCTCTGGAGCTGGAAGGAGCTTGGGTTGTGTTGGGAACTCCTTCTTTCAAGAGATTCAGAAACTTCTCAGGAGGCTGTGTAACTCCAGGAAAGAGAAAATCCAGAAAATCCTAAATTACTTGAGGCAAACCAGATACCATAGTTAAGATCCTGTCTCTTATACANAATAAATATTTTTAAATAAATAAATAAATAAATAAATAAATATTTTTAAATAAATAAAATAAACCATAAAGTCAGTCATACTAACCCACAAAGCTTAAAAAACATCAGCAAACACAACACCAAAACAGATAAGCTGACTCAAGCTATTTGAGCAGAATTTCAGTGGATTCCTTCCCCCTCCCCCTTTTCTTTCCCCTTTTTTAATGCTAGTCATCCTCAGAGGATTTTCTGAGTTTTGTTTGCCTTTTTGTTCCTAGGAAACAGAATGTCAACTAGCTACCAAAAGAAAAAAAAAAAAAAAATGACAGAAGAGCACAGAAAAAGCAAAGAGAAAAAATAAAAGGAGGACAGAGCATTGGTGCCACCACAAGAAGTAAAACTTCAGTACATTTCTGTCCCCCTCACTCCTCCCCAAAGACTCCTTTTGTTACTGCATTACCCTAACAGAGATGAAATCAGGCACCTTTGGGTTTATTTCACTTGCCAGCTTAAGAACAGGCAACTGTAGGCCAGTTTTAAGACCATCAGAGAGTATGTCATTTCCCATCCTACATTGTCTTATCTCCCAAAACTACAAAAAACCTTTTGTGAAAGTGGTGGCTGAGAATATCTGCAGCTCTTGGTGCCTTTAACCTTTATGGAAGACATGAAGAAAAGACCCCTATGACACAAGCATCCCACCAAAGTGATGCCAAGGGCAGCAAAGCTGCTGTCACACACTGCTGGAGTGAAAGCCTCAGCAGGATCAAAGCAGAGAGGATAAAAGGTTCAAAAGCCAGTGAGAAGAAAGTAATCCTGTAACACAGTTCTTTGGCACCTCTCTGGAGCTGGAAGGAGCTTGGGTTGTGTTGGGAACTCCTTCTTTCAAGAGATTCAGAAACTTCTCAGGAGGCTGTGTAACTCCAGGAAAGAGAAAATCCAGAAAATCCTAAATTACTTGAGGCAAACCAGATACCATAGTTAAGATCCTGCTCAAAGAATTCCAGAACTTCTCATGCACAAGTCCTCATTCATATTTGTATGCCTGTTGTGGATGAAGTCAGGTTCCCTGGGGCAACTGTGCTGATCTCAGCCCAATGGATCTAGGCATGTTGAAAGTGTTCTTAGGAAAATCCAGAGTTCTTACGTAAATTCAGCTTTTGGGGGTAGGACAGACTGGAGGAGCAAAGCATCTGCTTGTCAGGATTGCAAAAACCTCAGTAGATGAGAAAAGGGATGGGGAAATCACTGGAATACCTGGAGCACAGCTAAGATGACCAAGTTACAGGGTCATGAGCCATACCCAGTCTGCTGCATTAAGTCTCAGGTAAGAAGATTTGGTGTCCAGAAAATTCAAACAATTAGAAACAAAAACAACATAAAGCAAAAGTCACAGAAATGCCAGGATTCTTGCAAATCAAGAGAAATACACTGGAAATTAATAAACATAAAATAAAATAAAAAATAAAATAAAAAATAAAATAAAATAAAAATAAAATAAAAATAAAATAAAATAAAATAAAATAAAATAAAATAACATAAAATAAAATAAAATAAAATAAAAATAATATAAAATAAAATAAAATAAATAAATAAAAATAAAACAAAAAAACAAAAATAAAACAAAAATAAAATAACAATAAAATAAATAAAAAATAAATATAAAAAAAACCTGAACTAGCATCAATTTAGTAAGGTCTGCACCAATACCCTCTCATGTTTTGACTCCTTAATTAATGCTAGCTTTGGTAGAGAATGTCTTAGCTGCAGCAAATTATAACAGCATCACAGAACAGGCCAGCCATGGCACAAATTCAGCAAGTCATAGAAGCTATTAAACTGTTCCAACACACATCTGGTGTATTCCAGAGGTTTCCTGCCCAGGCCACGAGATGCTCCCACCAACAAGTAAGAACAGGAATTCCACTGTAAAGCCCAAAGGAAAGACATAACCTTTTAATTACCCAAAAGAATCCCCAGGTGATCTCATGCTTGATTAAACCAATGTGAGGCATGCACAAGCTCATCAGAGGACATGGCTATTAAGAAAACTAATCTATCTTTAGCTATGCAAGAGCCCCAAAATATCTGTTTGCTGCATTTGTTTTCTTCTCTATGTCCTTGCCCTCTTCAAGAATGAGTACATTCTTGTCAGAAAAGATGCAGGAATGTATTTTCCTGGCTGCAAGGAGTTCCTGCACAAGGGATGCTATGCAGCACAGACCTGGATCTCAGATTGTCTGCAGTTTAACAAACCACCCAGAAAAAGAGAGAAAAAAAGAGAGAAAAAAAGACAGAAAAAAAAAGAGAGAAAAAGACAGAAAAAAAGACAGACAGAAAGAGGCAACTGGCAGAAATAAAAAGACATGAAATTCCATTTGGACACAAAGGAAAAATAAAAGGAAAAAAAAAAAATCAAACACTTCACAGTCCCTTTAATATTTTTTTTGGGGGGGGAGCTATATATTTTAAGATGTCTCATACCACAGCCCAGCAATTCCAACATGCTCTGCTCCCCAGTGGGCATGTGTCCATGGAGTGAGCTCTACCTTCAACAATATTAGGATCTGGACCCAGATCCTAATGTTTGATTTTGCTTAATATGAAACTCACAAAGGCACCACCCTGGGGCTGCTGCCCTCTCTTTAGCTCTGATGATCTCAGAGGTCCCTTCCAACCCAGCCATCTGATTCTATGATTCTTTTGCTGTTCAAAGCCTCCTGGATACCTTTATCTGGACTTAGACCACAGGCCATAGATGTGCTGCACTCCAGAGAACCTACATCCATGGGGCTGTCAGCCTGACATCTTTCTTGGTGTCTGGATGAGGAACATGGCAAGCCATGAATTTCAGGGCATCTACAAGAAGGATTTTGTCAATCCACTGAAAGCATCACCTGCTCTGTTAGATACTCACTGGCTGGAGAATCACACTGAGGTTTTGTTTAAGTTCACCACACTCCAGAGCATGGTTAAAAAGTCCAGAAAGCATTTGGCACCCAGCTTAGAGCAAGAGGAAGAAGAATTCCATTAAAAGGGATCCCATTAAAACTTGACAGGTAAAATGCAGTCCCGCTCCCTTGCCAACCCCAGTGATGACTCTCATCATTTCCCAGTGCTAAAAGCCTCAAGAACAGTAAAAAGCTTCCCTGTAAAAGACCATGGGGGAAACAGCCTGAATCTTTATGCTGATACAGTCCTGGTTTCTCTCTGCTTTGAAGATCCTGGTTAGTGACTCACCCTGCTGGATAAGCAACGAGGCCAGTTCTGGGGTCGCAGGCTAATCCTCTGCCTCCTGACACAGTTATCCCCAACACCTTCTCCAAAGTCACCTAGGGCAGATGAAAAAGAAAACAGGAAATGTTATGAAATGTGAGTAAAGTTCAAATGGACCCAATACACAGATGCTGATGGTCTGGTTCACACCGGCCCCGAGAAGAAGCAGAGATCCCAAAATTTCAGCACTGGGATGCAGAAGCAGACATACTTAGCTTTCAACACAGTAAAATTCTGCTGGGGTACAGAGAAGGAGTTATCATTCCATTGATTACTTTGTCTGTGCCAGAGCATCACAAAGTCATGGCAAGAAGCTGGGATGCACATTCACTGCCCATTGACTCCCATCCTCCCAGCAAGAAAATCACTTTCTCAGCAACTCTTCTCCCAAAAATTGTTTCCAGGTTGATTTGTACTGTTTATCCCCTCTATCCAGTGACAGGCAGCTCATCCTGGTCCCAGCCCCATATTCCTAGAAACTGAATAGTTGATTTTTACCCCAGTTCTTGAAATGGGTGAACCAGGTCATCCCTCCACAGGGATCTTGGGTTCACAATCCCAAATATCCCTGACCCACGCAAAAGATAGTAACCCAAAGTGTCTGCCTTCCCCCTGAGCAAAGAACTCAACTATTTTTAGGAAAAACACAGCTACTTAGAAGAGACCTAAAGATTCACACCCAGGCCTCTGTGGCAAGAAGCTCAGAAAGCAAAAACAAAAGGGGAAGTTAGGGGGACAGAGAGAGAGAACACAATATCTGGGGGAGCTCTCACTGGCACAGAAAGCAGCAGAACTTAGTGATTACTCCAAAGCTGAAGTCTGCACTGGGATTACACTGCACCAAATCTGACACAACCTCTGAGCACAAACCTGTTTTCAGCCCTGGGGTTGTTTTGACCAACACAAAATTATTCTCTTTCCTTTAAATTTGCCCAGCTTGATGCTATTTATTATATATTTAATGCATACATTCTTCCTCAGCATTGCTGTCCTTGCCAAACTCATGGATCTTACTGGGTCACAGCCTTCTGGTTTTAATTATCATCATCTAAGTTACATTTGGTTAAGGCCTTAAGGGCCCAGGTGTGGCAGAAGAATTTACTCTTGTAAAAATTACTACCAGCTTTAATAGCTGCCCTGAAGATGAACATCTTGTATTTATACTAACATGTTGCACAAAAGGCAAGGGCAGGACAGGTTCCCCACGCCATCCTGACCACAGATTTTACCAGACTTGAGGAGTTTGGCTGCAGGGTGAAGAAACAAGGTCTCTCTCAGCTCATGGCCCAGGCTACTAGAGAAGGTGACAGAAGGAACTCCCCATGGAGCACCACTGAGGTGCCACTGCTTAAAGTGAGCCATCCAGGCTCCAGCTAGGTCCAACCTGGCCTGCCTTCAAGCCAGAGACATGGAGAGTCATAGTTTTCCTATCCCAGTCTCATGAACAACTTGGTTTTTTTTTTTTTTTTTTCTTCTTGGTAAATTTTCCCCTTTCCTTGCAAAATGAGTATCTCTGGAAACATGATTTTTATGAAACTCCACTGAGTTTTTGTCAACTATAAGAACATACAATTAAAAAGGCATTTAAAAATCCAGCAGTAAAGAAAGGAAATAGTTTGGTTTCAGCTTAGAGTTGGAACAAAAATGCTGGGGGAAGGGAGTCTAGGAGGGTCTCTCTCTTCCAGGCTCATTAACACTGCCTCAAACCACACTTATTTTTAAAGCAGCTCCACCAACTCAGAGAAAGAAAAATGCAATGCTTCTACTGCTAAGATTCCAGATCATATCAGCAGCTTCCAATCCATCAAACAAGGAGAGGTTTAAGTTCCTATAGAAACCACATTCTTGACAGTGAAGGAGGAAATGGAAGAGACATGTGCCATTCAAGTGCTCCAATCTAGATAAGGAACCAATTACTTGATGTTGTCAGCAAACATCAGTTCAGCAATGCTGTGCTTAGGCTTTAGCTCAGGGAAGCTGGAACTGCAGCTATCTTGAATGGCACTACTTGACCTTGGCTATGCAGCTATTCAGCAGCAAACCAGCAACCTACTTTCACCAGCAGGTACATTTTTGCTCTGCAAGGATGTTATCTCAAGCCTCTCAGCATTGCAGTCTTACACCATGGCTGAGCTGGAGGGGACAGTTCCTTCCCTTCCTCACCCCAGTGACACTCCCCAAAGTGTCCCCTGATCAGCACTGGCATGGCAACTGCCTTCCCAGCAGGCCAAACCAGCAGAAAGTAGTTCTTGTTTTGTGTTTGCCAGCCTGGCAAAGGGACACAGGGAGCTAGCTCCAAGTCAGGGAAAAGAAAAATTGCCCTCTTTCCTTGGCCAGTCCAGCTGAACCTCCAAAACCCACCCTGTGCTTGGCAGTGTGGAAAAATCTGCCCTCTCCTAATTTTTAAGAGGGAGAGACATGGATCAAGAGTGGTAACTCATTCATCCTGGCACTCTCACCCAACCAAGAGTGAAATGTCACACTTGCTCCAGCTTCTTCTCTCTCATTCCAGAGTCTGTGGAAGCCCCATGCTGCTGCTCTGCCAACAGATTACTTGTGGCAGCTCCAGGAGGTGGGAAATCTGCCTTCCTCCTGTGGTCAGCACACAGCTTGACACACAAGGAGGAGCTCAGCCTTCAGGTCCAATTATTCTGCTGCCAGTGAGCATCTTCTGGCTTCCAACAGGTCACTCATTCCATTAGAAAAAGACAGTATCACAGCCATACCATTGGTGTTAACAGACCTAGTGCTACAGAAGTAGATACCAGTGTCCATCACTAACTTTCTGGAAAAGAATCTCCCTCTTTTGGTCTTAAGACTTAGCTTTAAGACCTTCCTAATGTAAAGGACCTGAAAGGCAACCCCATGAGCATATCCAGTGGATGCTCTTACAACACCTCCACGTGATAATCACTGAGTATGAGAAAAAACTTGCTTCAAAAAAGCACACGTGCAAATTTAAAGTTTGGGCTTTTGACACTTGTGAGCTCCACTCCCACCACCCTGACCACAGCACACCACAGCTTTATCCCATGACCAACCTCCAGGCTAGGTGACATCAGGGCAAAAGTCACTTGTCACACAGCTTGACACAGAAGGATGAAAAACATTTCTGAGAGAAAAAACAACAGGCAACAAAGAGTACAAACTGGATTCCTCTCCACTTGCCAGATAAAGAAATATTAATACAATTAATTAGGGTAGGAGTACACCCACTTTAACTTCCTAATATGGAATTCAGATTTCTCAACAAAGGGCAAATTTGTCAGTTTAGCTCTGCTATGTTCCCACTCCTGAAATTACAACTTACAAGAAGGTACCTCATGTGGCAAGCACACTCTCCCAGTCCTACACAGCCATAACCACTGCCACTCTTGCAAGTCTCCCACATGGTACTTCACAGAATGTTTAGGTTGGAAGAGACCTCCAAGATCATGCAGTCCAACCTTTGACTAACACCACAGTCAACCACTTAACCATGTCCTTAAGGACCAGGTCCAAATGCCTTTTAAATGCCTCCAGGGATGGTGACTCCACCACTGTCCTGGGCCTTACCAATGCCTGACAACCCTCTCAGTGAAAAAGTATTTCCTAACATTCAGCCTAAACCTCCCCTGGCACAGCTTCCATCCATTTCCTCTGGTCCTGTCACAGTTCACTAAGGAGAAGAGGCTGTTTCCCTCCTTGATCCAACGTCTCTTGAGTTAGTCAGAGCAATAATGTCACCTCTCAGCCTCCTCCAGACAAACAGCCCCAGCTCCCTCAGCTGCTCCTCACAGGACTTGTGCTCCAGGCCCTTCATGAGCTTTGTTGTCCTTCTCTGGACACTCTCCAGCACTTCCATGTCACCTTATAGTGAGGTGCCCAGAACTGAACACAGTACTCCAGATGCAGCCTCACCAGAGCTGAGTACAGAGGGATGATCACCTCCCTGTTCCTGCTGGCCACCGAGTTCCTATTAGAAGCCAGGATGCCACTGGCCTTCTTGGCCCCTGCTGACTCAATAAAGTCGACTATCAACCAATATCAGCACAACCCAATCAGAAATAAATCCCTTGACATCTATTCCGAAGTCTGCTCTGAGCTTAGAACAGGAACTGGAGAGCCCCTTAGCAGATCTGAGATACTCTGATCCCTACAAACAACTCCCATGCTGGTCCAGTTTGCTCCCCACAGCCCTCAGCCATGTCGCTGCCTGCTCAGGCCCTCACGGGCAACCCACGGGCCACCTCACCACCCTCATCCAAGCCTGGAAACAACTGCAAGATTAAACCCCTCATTTTCTGTGCCTAAATTAGAGGCAGAGAGAGGAGGCCAGCTACCCACATTTGTTATTTCATCTTGAGGCTTCTATTAATAGTATTTGGCACTTTCAGGCAAGGTTCTCTGTGTGATCTGCAGCGTTACTGAGCTGACCCACGCGCTCCTGCAGCTCACGTTGTGCTACCTGGAACCACCCCATCCCCATGCTTTTAAGGTCATTTTTTTTTTTTTTCAAAGTTGGAGGCACTCTGAAGCACCAAAAAGAGAATCGGTGGTGATGCTAATATCTGTCGTGCAAAACCTGATATTGATTTGGCTGCTTGGAATTAAACAAACGTGCAAAGACATTTTCATAGAATCACAGAATAGGCTGGGTTAGAAGGGACCTCAGAGATCATCAAGTCCAACCCTTGACCCACTACCACTGCGGTTCCCAGCCCATGGCACTGAGTGCCACATCCAGTCTCTTTTTAAATATCTCCAGGGATGGAGAATCCACCACATCCCTGGGCAGCCCATTCCAATGCCTGATCACCCTCTCCGTAAAGAAATTCTTTCTAATATCCAACCTAAACCTCCCCTGGCACAACTTAAGACTGTGTCCTCTTGTCTTGTTGAAGGTCGTCTGGGAAAAGAGACCAACCCCCCCCTGGCTCCAACCTCCTTTCAGGGAGTTGTAGAGAGTGATGAGGTCTCCCCTGAGCCTCCTCTTCTCCAGGCTGAACAGCCCCAGCTCCCTCAGCCTCTCCTCATAGGATCTGTGCTCCAGTCCCTTCACCAGCCTGGTTGCCCTCCTTTGGACCTGCTCCAGCACCTCAATCTCCTTCCTGACCTGAGGGGCCCAGAACTGGACACAGGACTCGAGGTGTGGCCTCACCAGGGCTGAGTACAGGGGCAGAATCACCTCCTTGGACCTGCTGGCCACGCTGTTCCTGATCCAGGCCAGGATGCCATTGGCCNAGAATAATTTTGTGTTGGTCAAAACAACCCCAGGGCTGAAAACTGGTTTGTGCTCAGAGGTTGTGTCAGATTTGGTGCAGTGTAATCCCAGTGCAAACTTCAGCTTTGGAGTAATCACTAAGTTCTGCTGCTTTCTGTGCCAGTGAGAGCTCCCCCAGATATTGTGTTCTCTCTGTCTGGCTGCTCTCCAGCCACTCTGTGCCCAGCCTGGAGCTCCCCATGGGGTTGTTGTGGCCAAAGTGCAGGACCCGGCACTTGGCCCTGTTGAACCTCATCCCGTTGGAATCAGCCCAACTCTCCAGTCTGTCCAGGTCCCTCTGCAGAGCCCTCCTGCCTTCCAGCTGATCCACACTCCCCCCCAGCTTAGTGTCATCTGCGAATTTGCTGATGATGGACTCAATCCCCTCATCTAAATCATCAATAAAGACATTAAACAGAACTGGGCCCAACACTGATCCCTGGGGGACACCACTGGTGACCGGCCGCCAACTGGATCAGCCCCGTTCAGCACCACTCTCTGGGCCCAGCCCTCCAGCCAGTTCCTAACCCAGCACAGGGTGCTCCTGTCCAAGCTGTGGGCTGACAGCTTTTTCAGGAGAATGCTGTGGGAGACGATGTCAAAAATTGTAGCACCTAAGCAGATCTTACTCCATTCCTACCACATCAAATCCCAGGATCATCTAATAATTCCCACACCTTGTAGGCCAGACCAGCAGAGTCATAAATTTCAGGACTTGAGGTACAGGTATTCCCAGAAGTCAGGCCTCCCCAGGGAGGGGAGCCTTGGGCAGCCCAATCCCACCTGGAAGTCAAAAGGCAAATCTGAGACCAGCCCTTGCTTTCTTCAGGCACCTTCCCAGGGAAGCAATGAGGGAAAAGCTCACACTTGCATGACAAAGCCATGCCACCTCCCCCATACTACTGGGATGCAGATATTACTTTTGGAAAAGCTGCTCTAAACAGACCCTGCCAGCATGGGGGTTTTTCTTTTCAGGAAACAAGATATATGACCAGCTGGTCCCAGCTCTCAGAGACCAAGTTTTATACTTGCATGAGCTCTTTTTGTTGTTTTGAGGAAGCTTCCACAAGCAATCGTTCCCACATGCTACAAGGACAACACAGAAATCCTTGAAGGACCAGCCCAACTTCACCCCTCTGAAAACACTCTCAATCCCATCATTTGCATCCCTTTGGGACTGTCTACACTGCAAAGCCACACAGGAGGTAAGAGGAGGCAAACCATGTGGCCTGCACATCTTGGCAGCTCACTGTTAGAAAACAGTAGTAAACACACCCAGGCCAGTAATAATTTCCACCAAAATGGGTGCCAAAGGGGACAACATAGACAGAGTGCCAGTCCTGCCTGCCTGGAGCTCACAGGAGCTCTCCCTGCAGCTGCACTGTGCTACTGCTGAGTAGTAGAGAGCTCCTGTGTTGATGCCTGCTTGCCCACCAGCAGACTTCCATGGTCTGGCTTCACCCTAAAGGAAGAGAGGAAAATAAAACTTCAAGAGAAAATAATTTTTAACACCAGGCATCCCTGAAAGAGTTTCAGCTGGAGGCTGAATGATGCTGCTGCTGCTCAGCCCATCACCCTCCCCAGGCCAGAGAAAGACTAAGCTGGAGTTCAGTAGTATTTCAGCTCCTCTTCTCTTTATTCGTGTTCATACCATGTTCAAGAAATGAAAGAGTCCATCGCCTCATCTCTTGTCATCAAATAATATTCACGTTCTCTCCTGGGCCCAAGAACTTATCATTCTCTATAAATGCAATTTATTCAAGCACGGATATAAAGAAGCAAAACATTTGAGATCTATGCAACTCTGCAGTGCTCGAAGAGGCCACCAAGGGAAGAAAACCAGTGTCACTGCACAGGACTGTCCTCATGTCCCAGTATCTGCCACATCAGGCAGGAGGCTACAGCCTGGAAAAACCATGTCCAACAAGTAGATGTGTCTATTTCAGACTTTATAAGACTTTATAAGCCCTGGTTCCTGCTTCTATTTGCAGCCATAAGTGAAGGAGAAAAGTCAGGAAGAACAGTGCCATTAACAAGTGTATGGATAAAGTTTAAGAGGAGGGAAAGCAAATTTGATTCTTTCTTACCTCCTCTCAAACTCCCAGTCTCAAGACAGATATTCTCAGTTTTTAGCCTACTTCAGTGGAGTTCTCTACTGTGAACTCATCCACTGTGTCTGCAAAAACAGTGTTCACAATATCTTTTGGCAAGGAGCTTCACATCTTGCAAGAATCATCATCTTTCCTTGCTTGCTTTAAACCTCACTTCTGTTAGTTTCATTTGATGGGCCCTAGGTTCTTGTATGGGAAGAGAGAGTGAGCAGTCAATTTCCACCTCCTATCTCTGGGTAGCTCATGATTTTGTAAGGATCTGTGCTCTCACTGCTAAGTCATCTGTGTTCCAAGTACAGGGACCTTCACTCTGCTTATGGCTCTCCTGAAAGCAATTTCATATCTTCGACCAGCTTTGGTATCTGATGCTCTCCTGTGAACCACCTTCCAGGTTCATTATATCCTTCCCAAGAGAAGCAATGAAACACCCAAGACTACATACAGCTTTCAAGGTGTGGTCACAGCAAGCATTTCCAGAGCAGAATAATAGAGTCTTCTGTTTTATTCTCCATTCTTTTTTCTTGTTAACACCTTACACGTGATCTGTCTTCTTGACATCTCAGATTATTTACAGACAGCATCAAAGAGGTCACCCTCCTCAACAAAGTCACAGATTGGAACTCCTGCTGCTTTGAACTTGGAAACTTATCCCCCATTTTCTCATCTTTGCTTCCCTACGGAATGGGAAATCCTACTTTTGAATCAACAGTTTGATTTCAACTTCCTCCTTCCTCTCCATGCCTTTGTCAGCACTTATTTATCAACAAGAGCATCCTCAGAGGGAGTTCTTGCAGCACAATAATTCCATCCTACTCCAGAATGGCTACTTCAATAAATGTCCCCACAAAGACAAGTTCTACTTTACAAGCCTTTCCCTGGGCCTGTGTATAACACAGTTAACATTTGAAGCCATTTAATTAACTAAAGGCATCGAGTCAGCATGCAAAGACAACATCCATCAGAGTTCATCTATCATGCACTGCACAATGTGCCTGCCCTCAGCCCTGTCCTGCCTGAATTAATCTGCCTGAATCTGGGCATATTAATAATGCATGTGCAAAGGCACACGATCCTGAGAAAGTGGTGCAGACAGAAATCCCAGAGATACATAACCCATGGAGGGTTCCTTTGGAAAGCTTTTCCTAGTACATCAAGTGATCCTCGTCTCAGGAGTGGCTACATAATCATCTCTTCTGTTGCCTTAAAAAAACCAAAAAAACCAAAAATCCCCCACACCCTTTTACACTTGACTTGAGACCCCAATACTCTTCAGCCCTGGAAATACACTGACCCAGGGACCTCCAAAATCAGGCCCAAGTTTCACACCAGCACTGTGCTTTTCATGTCCATCTCCCTACACTCCAGTTTTCAGCACTGCTGCCCAGACTCCAAGGGGATTTCTTCTGCTGCAACCCAGCAAAGTCAGATCAGTGCACCCGCTACGTGCAAACGCATCCTGGCTGCACATTGTCAGCGTCAGCACTGAAGAAGTGGCTGTCTGATTTCTTACAGAAGTGAAATTTGATAGGGGGTGCCAAATCTCACAGCTGGCCCTCTTTGGACATCTCTTCTGCTGCCCCTGGAGCCCCACTGCAAACCAACACGTTCAGCCTCCAGGGACCAGCACAGGCTGTAGGCTCTAATCCACCGTCTGAACACTCTGTCTGATCTCCTGTTACTGCTGCAGAAAAACAAAAGGTTTGAAGTTTTACATTTAGCACTGCTGTGCTTCGTTTGGCACATTAAGCACAGAACAGTAATTACAGTATACTATTCTACTTAAGGGGCTGTCAGCATTTCCACTGCAAAGCCTTCATGTCAGGGATTTATAACACAGCTGTGAAATATTCATTTTGCACTTGAGCTTGACATGCAAAGGTCTGGCTTTGGCCCAAATTCCTCTGCCTGTTTGTTTTTTCAGGAGTTGGGGGTTTTGTTGTTGGTCTGGCAGGGGGAGGGGTTGAAGAAGGGTGGATGGAATTAACTGCAGGGGACTTTTGACTTACAAAACTACACAACCATAAAAACCACTCAGCTCCACAGTTGCTTTCTGTCCCTCACCTGCCAAATGCCTCCCCCTGGTTTTAAAATATGCATTTTTAATTTTTATTTTTTTTTTAAAGAGGCTTTTCCATCCTTTGCCTCCTCTTTGCCTCCTTTGCCTCCTCTCCAGCCTGAGCCCTCTGTCCCTCAGCATCCCATGATAGCAGAAAGTATGGTCTTGATAAGCCTGGAGACTGGAAATATTCCACCTGCAGAAGGAACTGTAGTAAACTGAGCTCAAACACACAACCAGTTCAGAACATCTCTGGCTTGACAGAGCAGTCTCTGTGCCTCTCACAGTCAGGCTCACAAGCCTTGCTCACTGCCACCCTTGCAGAATCAAACCAATTGCCTAACTGACCCTCTAGGAATTACTCCAAGACCATCAAACTGGTTTCATGCAATCCACCCCACAGAACTGTTGCAACACTTCAAGAGGTTTGCAACCAGTGCTCAATTTGAACCATTCATTGAGTGAAAGGATTTAGAGCTATGTAGCTTTGTCTGACCAGTGAACAAGTCCTCAGATTTTAATCACATTTTAAAAAAAAAAAAAAAAAATCAAACACTTGACCAGGACATCATCAACTGCAGCAAGAAGTTACCAATTCTGGGCACTGTAATATCAAGAGAACCACTTCAAGAACATCAGGGCACAATCTCCCACAACACAAATTATGAATTGCATACCTTGGCATGAGAGAGCCAAGGGTAGGAACTGACTTGCCCAAAGGTTTTGAATCACAGAGTTATGGGATGCATTGTATTACATTTCTAAAGCTACACAAAAGGAGCTGGGGGGTGGGGGGTGTTCTGATGGAAAAGCTGAGCCTTGGTTCTAATGGCTCTGCCAGGTGTCACTGCAGTGGTTGAACAGGGGGGTGGACACATGGATTAAAAATGATCCAGGCAGCTGAGAGAACAGGGAACAAAACAGAGATGGAGGTGGAAGAAAGGGAACATGAGAAACCCAAGGTCCCTGCAGGCTGTCTCTCCTCCTGCTCCTGCACACACTGTGCCTGTGTTCAGCCCTCTCTCCACGGAGCCTCTCTCCCCTCTTGGCCTCCCCACCATGCTGGCTGCTTCAGTCCCATTCCAGCTGTCAGGATTGCATTCCTGACCCATCATCCCCAGCTGTCAGGGGCTACGTGCTGAATCTGCACTCTGCCTTTTTTCTTCATGCACCTGGAGTAAGGCAGTCGCAGGGAGACCATAAATACCCATGGCATATCCCTGGGGAAGTGGGTGGCAGGCTATTAAAAGCCCCTCCACCAGGAAACGTGGTGAGGGAACTCAGAGCTGACAGTAGCACAGATCTGCAGGTGTCCCTACAGCCTGTAAAAGAGCATCCAGAAAGAGTTAACATCCTACCAGCTTCTACAGCATGACATGGCCACCATTAAATAATTCCCCTCTGTTTCTTCACTTAACACCAGCCTGATCCCCCAGTTTTCTCTTCCCCACCCCCCACACCAAGGTCCAATTCCTTCTAAAATACTGCAGGGATGAGGAGAGGCAAATATAACCTTATCAACCCTGGTTAAAGACAGGGCAAGCAGCAACTTCTCCCATTCAGCCATCATTCTCACTGCAAAAGTAACCCTGAATCAGATTTTCTTGAGATTTCACAAACCATTCAGAATATCTCAGCTTCAGAGACACAAAGGCAGTAAAGGCACAAGAGGTGGAGTGTGTGTTAATTGTCTGCCTTTGTTGGTGTTGTGATGATGCTATTCTGACCTTGGTGTGGGGATGCTTTTTGTTGATGTATGCCAAGTTTCTGAAGACTTCTGTGATTACAAGGTATTTTTTACAAAGAAAAAGTGACATCAAACAGGC
This sequence comes from Florisuga fusca, assembly GCA_038090715.1. Classification (NCBI taxonomy): domain Eukaryota; kingdom Metazoa; phylum Chordata; class Aves; order Apodiformes; family Trochilidae; genus Florisuga; species Florisuga fusca. The sequence goes on along the minus strand of JAAWXA010000028.1, from coordinate 5,858,466 downwards.
TACAGGTTTGCTAGCATACAAATAGTCAATCCTGATTCATTCCAGACTAAGCATCTGCACATGGAGTCAAACCAACCAGCTCCACAGGCAAGCAAGCCCTATGGGACACAAGAGAGAGACACATCCTGTGTGGGCAGGCTTCAAAGAAGCCATTCCTTGAGTTCTCTGGACCTGGAATTGTGCAGGATCACTTCAAGAGGAACAGATTTTTCCAATTTGCAAACATGTATTACTTTTTCACAAGGCAAGAGAGCAAGTGAGATCCCAGACATAACGTAGGGGGTGTTTTTGCTCTCCCACACAGATACTTGTCCAGTGGATTTTTTTAAATTGTATTAGAAAAAGGAACCAATTCACCTTCCCCTGCACCTTCCTTGCTGTCTGTAGCAGGATTAGATACAATCCATACTTATCAGTGGAGGTCAAAGGAAGCAAATTCTGACTTTCTGGCAGATCTTGGTCTCCTTCGAATCCCCACACAGGGCCTGAATATAGGCAATGAAAGTGCTTCAGTGAGGAGTAAAAAAAATAAAAGTACAGCTCCCTTGGGCAGCATTTCAGTTACTCATATAAGGGTTTGAAATCAAGCAGGAACAAACGGTTCTCTTGTGTAAGGGTCACTGTTTATCATGGTTAATCATCACTTCCCAGATAGGAAAGGCTCTTTTCCCCTCTGTTTCGCCCAGCACTCACAAGAAGCATGGGAGAAGAACAAGGAAAAGAGCCAAACAGGGATGCAGGCACAGGCTGGCAATGCTGCTCCATCTGTGGCTCTGCCAAAGTCCCTCCCCATGGCTCTGGCCTGGAGCTGAATCTGCTCCTAACTACAAGAGCCCACAGTCAGGAGCCCACAGCTTCGTGTCAGAGACAGGCACCCACTCCAAGGAAGCTGTGGCAGCCCCACGTAACTCCTGAGTGCAGAGAAGTCAGACACATGGCTCATAACACACTGTTTCTGATGCTGAGAGTGCTGTGGTGTGGAGCTCCATCCTAAATCACCTCCTGCTAAATTCTATAAACAACTCCTACGTTCAAACTAAACTTGGAGGCAGGAAAGACAGACCAAAAGAGAGGGCACAGAAAGCCTTCCCCACAGTTAACCCTGCCATGAGGAGTCACAGAAGGAAAGCCACATCTCAGCACTTCTAGGGAAGCACCACACTACAATCCCCTTGCCCTTAGTTTTCTTCTCACTGGGGCTTTATTTTTGGCATAAATGGATCAGTGCAGTGTCTGACAAGGCCTGGGGGGAGAACTTACTGCCTGACCTCGAGTCCAAGAACAGAAACACACGAGTGCAGAAAAGCCTTCTGATCAGACTGCCTGAGGTGACATTCATAATTCATTTGTGATTTCTTTACTCACGTATAATGTCCCAGGCTAAATCAATCTATTTGTACCCTTCACCACCAATCTGCATAGCAATTCTGTCCTACAAGTCATCTACCTAGGCCATGAAGGCAACCACACAGCTCTTCTAGAGAAGGGGACACCTGTAAGTAGTGTATTCAGCTCCTCAGGAAAGATTTTAAAAGAATCTCTGTATGTAAAAGCCTCACCTTTTGATGCCCAGATTCCTCAGACAGAGCACCTACCTGTCCCCTCCACAGGAGGTCAGAGAGTTCACCTCTCCCAGTGCCTGAAGCCTCCTGCCTCTAACACCTGAACCACTCCAGGACTAGACACTTTGTCCTCCCACACATGCATCTCCCTGAGACTGCAGTGATGCCAGAAGGGAAAGTACATACCCACATCCTCAGGGGATTAGAAAATGGTTTTGCTGTAAGCCGATTAAAATTATATTTAAAAAAAAAAAACACTTAGCAGCAATTTAAAAGATGCTAAAATTGGAATAAATAGAATCAGAAGGACAGAGTGAGTACACAGCATTTATCACACAGCCCAAACCCCTACAGAAGGAGGCAGCTGATAAAGAGATTAGTACTCAATCTTCACCTAGGTATTGTCTGGATTATTTATTATTTGTTTCACAGTACTTGCAAGAAGTTCCAACACGAAGGCCTCCTGTGCTTAGAGCAGGTAGCAACATCTACTCCCACACTGAGTGCAATCTATATGCAGGTATAAGAGGAATGGATGGCAAAAAAACCCAGAAGCACTGAGGTACAGTATCTTGATCATAGTAATGCAACAAATGAACAGGGAATAAACTGGGAATAAGGTGGGAATGAGCTGGGAATAAACTCACCTTCTTCCCAAGTCCCAGCTGCTACCTACTGTATTGGACTATGCCCATGCTTTATCTCACTTTTCTTTGAGACTAGGGAACATTTTCAAAGAATACTTAAAAATTATTCAAATTAAAGGATCAGAAATTTTTCCCCCCCCCCAAACCAATCAGGATACACAGAAGTAGCCAGCCTTGCTTCCTGCCTACCCCTAGCCAACACTTGCTGCCTTGCTCTTGACAATCCCTTCCTGCACTCCCTACCCTCTGCCCTGTGGAATAAGCTTCTTACAAAAGAGACTTCATCATTATCTGCCCCTCATGCATCCTAGAGTTAAGGAGCTCTTTGCATATGTCAGTCAACATGCATATTTAGCACCCAAGAGTTTCCTTCTGTCCCCCTGGAAAGGAGACTGTGTCCTCCGGGAGAAGCAGTGAACACGAGCGCAGGCCACAGGCTGAGACAACAAACTTAAGGGAACAGCACAAGCACTGATTTCCATTGTCTCCTCAGCCACCCTGCTGCCACTTTCTCCTGTTCCAGTACAGCTGGGAAGTCCTTCACTAGTAATACTGTGTCCCTGTCACTGCAGCTGCTGCTCAGCCACCAGCATGGACAACTCCAGCAAACCCACATGTGATCACTCAGGTACTCACAGCACGTTCTGCTTCAAAGATGCAAACTAGTACTACAGGAGAGGCACTCATCAGTCACAGTTACAGGTACAGAACTTGGTTTAGTCTTTTCCAAGCAGTTAAAATTCCTGGCAAGCTTTATGGCCTAGACCCAGCATCCCAAAGACCTGAACAACTCTCCCTGCAAGTCGGCAGCAGGAAACCGCTGATTCTCTCTCCCTTCCACACACAGGATGTCATCACTAGACAAGAGACCACTCTGAGAGAAAAAAGGTCATAAAGATATTCATCCAGCCCACTTTCCTTCTCCACTTCCACCTTAAATCACTTCTTCCTGTGATTTTTCCCAAGCACCTTTTCAGTTTCTTTTCCGGAAACAAAGTCTTTAAACAGGAGGCACAAGTCCAACATAAACTGACTTATTTGAGGAGGTTGTTAAAGGTGATTTAACAAAAAGAAAAAGGGAACAGGCTGCCATCTAAGTGACTGAAAGCCCTGAAACAAAGTGAGTAACACTGGAAGAGCAGGTCTCCTCTAGGCTCAGGAGCATGGATAACTGGTAGAATTAGCAAATGTGAGATCGGAAGAAGGGAAAACACACTCAGAGGGAAAAATCCACAGGGTTAAAAACACCTTTGGTTTTCTTACCACCTCCCTCCTGCCCTACTTCTAAAAATCAACCATTACAACTACCACCATTTCTTCACTGCCCTTGTTTAGAAATTCAGAAAGCTGTAGATTTAGGCACACAAACTCCTGCTCCTTCACAACTTTACAAAGTGCTTCTGTTTGCACATGTTAAGTTCTTAGGAAAAAAAAAAATAGAAAAAAAGAAATAGGAAGAAAGAAAGAAAAAAGCTGTATAAAGCAGAGCATAAAAAAAATATATTATGGAACTCCAGTCTTCAGCAATGCTCCCAATGCATGATTTTTCCGGTCAGTAGCTTTAGATGCATTCACTCACTCAGAAACATTTAGCAGAATCTGTCTTGGTGAGAAATAATTTCAAGTGACACATGTAGTACAGAAACACCTGAACTACTAGTCCTAAGTACATTTCTACAGTTTAAACCCATTAGATAGAAAACAGACAAACACATGAAGGACAAGAAGTGAGACTCAACAGCAAAGCAATGCTTAAGAGTCAGAAGATCCCTGTTGACTGGGATTTGTACTGAACCACACTGCTCACCCTCCTCAAACTGCAGCTCATGTCCCCCAGCAAAAAGATATCTTTAAAGTTTCCATGTAATTCCTGGTTGCTCCTTGCTGGGGTGCACTGGCAGCTGTGGGCAAAAGCTGGATACAAGCTTTACTTTCCCCCCTGCACAGGACCTGACCCCTGTGTGACACCAGGCTGCAATTCCCATCACCAACCAGAGCAAAGGTGTTGGATGAAGTGGAGCTGACTGCCTGTTAGTGTTGCAGGACAGTAAAACAGATGATTCAGACTCCTAAAAAATAAAATTGTGAAAGAAAGCATTGTAGAGAATTGTCCATGGAGAACTCAACCCTGAAAACGTTCCCACCTGTCCACAGCCTTCCCTCTCTTCCTTCTAACAGTATCAATCTGTTTAAGACATTACTTTTGCCTACAAACCTTGCCTCTTCTACATCCTTAGAACTTTACAGGTTGATACCTGCCAGAGAGCACTTAGGAGTCAATATATTGGAAGGATCTGTCTGCAAATTATCTGAGAAAAACAAGCACTCCCTACCACGTGTGACAACATGGTGACCAAGGCAACTAGAAGCTCCACCTGAACCCAGACTACTTGTCTAACAGCTAAGAGGACAGAAACATCTGCCAGCAGGAGCTGAAGAAAACTCAGCAGCAGCTTTGGAGTCACAAGAACCCAGTGGGCTGTCAGAGACTAAACCCTGGGGCTCTGAGGAATAAGGTCCCTGCAAACTGTGGGGCTCCTGACATGTTCCACCACAAAAGAAAAGACCTGAACAGCTGTCAAGTAGGATGACAGTGCTCCAGACCCCAATATCTTGAACTTTATGCTTTTCCCTCCAGGTTAGCCATCTGGCATTTGCTTGCTGCTTTCAGTCACTTTCCCCAGCCTTTGCCACTGAAGATGGAGCACTGGGAAGTCTTCCCAAATCCCTAAGGAAGGGAAGCCCTGGTGCTACCCCTTCCTCCTATTTATACCAACAACATAACTGCAATAGTTCAAACATATTTTATATATAGCTCTGTGGCTTAATTCCAGGCAGAAGTAACTCAATGCTGGTATACATATGTTTGGACCACAGCAATTGGAAAGAATGTCCCATAAACACTGTTAACTCTGCTGCTCCACTGTGACCAGAACAGGCACCAGCACTGCAGAATTACAAGCTGTGTTAGAAAAATAAAATAAAATAAATAATTAAAAAACAATTAATCCACCCAGAAGCTGAGCAAGCCACTCACCACCTGCATAGCACTGACAGACTTCCACTAGAGCCCCAACAGATTTATAGCTGCAAGTTTACAGCCAGCTCTTGTCACGTCAAGACACGGTGTCTGAGTGCCAAAACACCACAAAAGGTGACCAGGGTGTGTGCCAACATAAGGACAGACATGCTGTACAGAGAGCATCTGCCAGTACCCACTTGCATTTTAAAGTAATCTTATAAACTTAAGAGCTGGACAACCAAAAGATAGTGAGATTTGTACATCTCTAGTTGCAAAGCCTGCTTAGACAGAAAATATCAGTAGTGCTGTCATATTTTAATGAGTCAGACCTCAGTCCAATATCCCTAAGCTCATGAACTGAACAGAAACAAGAACAGCAAGGCTCAGGAGCCACAGACCAATATCTAAAATGTACTTCCCCAGCACTGGTTGCAGGGACCTCAGTGACACACAGATGAGAGGCACCTGCCATAAACCCACAGGATGCTGACACCAGTGCTAGGTCTGGGTTTTAAGATGACCCCAAACCCCATGCAGCAGCCCACAGGGAGGCACAGTGTCTGCTATACTCCCTCTCCTAAAGGAGGGTGCTCCTGCTACCACATGGAGACAAATACCAGGTGATAACTACTATGCCTTTCAGCAGATTGTTCCTCCCGTGGGCTGCAAAGACAGCTGTGCCAGACTTCCCAGAATACATTAAAATAACCCTTCATTACATTTTTGTCTGCAACAGATGAATACTGGAGGGTTTTCTAAAAAAAGCTTTACCTTTTCTTACGTCTGATGCCAATGGGACTGGACTTTAAAGAAGAAAGCATAATCAACACTTCAGAAGGCAAAGGCATGGCAGCTTTGGTTATGTGATGTGGAAAAATTAATGACCACCATCTCAGGCCTCTGCAGAGATGGGTGTTCCTTGTCCTGGTGTTTAAAGCTTTATCCATTCATTAATCTGTTTATAACTTCAAGCATGAAGCTGCCCTTCCTGGACATGTCAGGGGAGCATCTTGTTTGGATCAGAGAATGCTCGGTCAGGGAGACACTAACTGTGAAGAAAAGGGGAAACCAAGTTCACATTTTGGGGATGATGATAGGGGTACAAAAGAAAAAGATAACTGCTCTGGCTAACTGCTTATTTGGGGGGTGGGAAACAGGGAAAGTGGAACAGTCTCTGGTCCAGGCTTCACAGGACTGGTTAGCAACATGCCCAGGGAATATGGAGTTATGGACAAAGTGCAGCTGTGCTGGTCAAAACACCATCAAGACAACTGCATGATATAAATATATATACTTATAAGGCATGTGCACACATACAGTTTGTTACATACATGCAATGAATCATCATACAGAGACTTTAACTTTGCAATTGGCCACAGAGGCACCTATCTGACATACAGTGGGTGAAACAGAACTACTGGTGCTCATACTGCCTCAGACAAATTGAAGTGCATGCTTAACTATCTGCCAGAGTTTGCATTCAGTCTTCTTTTAAACCCTTCAAGGTCATCACAATGGTAAAAATGTTACACAAAGAGTTGTGCAAGACTGTGTACATTACAGCTGTAACACAGTGACAGTGTGTAAGCAAGAGAAAGGAGTGAGCTGTGAATTATTGTACTAACAGCACACTAAGAAAAATAAAATACACTCAAACAGAACAGAGGATGTTCTTCCTATTAAACACACAAGCTCTCAGAAAAACAGAACCATGCCCATACCATCATCCAACCACACCCCAGCAGTTCAGTATGCTCTATAATGCAAAATCCTGCTTGGCAGCTGTTTACAGTACTTTCCTTTCTGGGGATCTGAGAAAAGCATCCAAATTAAATCATGCTAGAGAGTGGGAGGGCAGGACACAGAAGAGAACTCAGGCAGACCTGGGAGTAAATCCCTTTCCCAGAAGGATGGTCACAACGTGTAAGCAGCATTCCCTCTGCTGCCCAGGGACAAGACCCACCACCCTAAGAAAAATCATCTGCTTTGACATGTTATAATGGATTTTTCTTCTAAGCCCTTTCTTCTGCCCTAACTTCTTCCACAGCTTACATAGATCACTGATGATTTACTCTTCTGCCATCTCCTCAACACAAAAACTCTCCAACTCAACCAACCCCAAAAGCTACAAAAACTTACTTTAGGCCCACAGGTCCCTTACCCACATCTCAGAGGAGGAATATCACCTCCTCTCTGCCTGGAGAGTTCCAGGAATGTTTACCCAGCCTCTTCCCCTCCTCAGCCAGGGCTGCTGGCAAAGGCAGCCAGATTACTCCTCCCACTACAACAGGCCCAAAGTGCCAAAAAAAAAACCTAACTACCAGTAAAAAGAGACTGTTGCTTGCCAACAAACCTTTAGGCAGTAGGTAGGTGATGAGTGCTCCCAGTTGTGTTAAACCTCTGGAAAGCACTGACAGCAAAACTAAATGCCTTCTTGAAGCAAGCCCTCTCCTCTTCCCACTGGAACACCACAGGGCTCTCCACAGCAAGGAGTGTTTCTCCATCCCCTGGTAACCTCAAAGTTCCCCAGGTGTCTGGTACCCTGTAAAAAACCTGTCCTGTTACAAAAGGAAGAGGCAGATTTTCCCAAACTAAGAAAACAATGAAGTTCCCTCAGCAAAGATGCAGAGCTGGAAGCTGCCCAATCCAACTCCTGCATCCATATCCTCTACGGTGTTATTACCGAGGCCAACCTGGGACTCTCTTCCAGCCTTGCCGGTCAGCCTGGAACCTTGGACACCAGAGCCCCACCACGAAGGACCAGACACTGTCTGGAGACACAGCCTGTCAGCATATTATATAGGGTTTGTCTAGACTGGAAGCTTGGTTTGCCTGGGTTTTTTTTCCAAAACCTGCGTTTAAATTAACCGGCACGGGCTTATTCCCCCAGGGTGCCGTCCCTGGGAAGAGCAGGGGGAGAGGAAAAAACCCCTCAAAGGCGGCATCCCCATCCCTCCCGCCGCTCCCCTCCTGAGGGTCTGCCCCATCTTGGCGGGAAGGCGTCTCCATGGCAACAGGCGCCGCCCCCCACGGGCAGCGCGTCGGGAACCGAACCGGACCGGGCCGGGGCCGAACCCCCGAGTGGGAGGCGGTGGGGAAAGGAGGGAGGGATGGAGGGGGGCGGCTGCAGGGACCGAGGCATCGGCGGAGCTGCGGACGGCGGAGAAGCGAGGGCAGGAGGTGGCGACCCGGCTGTGAAGGTGCCAGCAAGCAGCCAGGCCCGGTACCGGCTCTCGCCTTCCCTCCAGAACCCCTTGTGCAGGAGGCCATAAATCAGCTCCCTGGTTATTTCACTAACGGTGACACTCCTGGGCAGAGATGTGAATTCCCAGGAGCTGGAGAGTGGCTCGGATGCACAGCAGAGATAATCCAGGCACCGCATCCTCTTCCCCATCACCACTCCTGAGTTTTCCACAGATGGCTCCACAAAAAAAAATTTGGTAAGGAAGAAGCTGGAGGCAGACACCTCCAAGCCCAGAGCACCCAACCCTCATCCTCCCCCAGTGCCATTCACAGGCTGATTGCATGCAAAATAACATCTCAAGAGCTTAGCTGGGGAAGCCTGCAGAGACAGGCAGTGGATTATCAGGAAGGAAGATTATCCTTCCAGGGCTGGAGAAGGTGGAATCCCAATTCCAGCCTCCAAAGGAGATCAGGGTTTTAAAAAGACTAACATCCATTCAGGTATGTTGCACGACTATCAGCAACATGTTATGTATTTCATAAAGAGCATTTTATGTCATCTTGTCACCACCACGGAAACACCCTCCTGCCAGCCCTCACAGTCAGGCAACATACACAGAATTTCTTCTGAAGCCTGTCTGGCCACAGTGCAGTCTGAGAATTCCAGGTGAGCCGGGAGCAGATGGGCTTAACCAAAGCAGATCCCAATTTTGTCAGGTCCAGCTAACAGTCAGCAGCTTCAGAAGGATGACACCCCAAAGCATGTCTGAAACAACTGCACTTGGGACCACTGTATCTAGTTCAAAACTGGGAGATAAGCCAAATGCAAGGAGTTACACACCTCTTTTAAAGCCCCCGGGGTGCTGGGACACCTTTCTGAAAAAGTGGATAAGTATCCTGCCTGTTTTACACTTGAAGGGGAAAAAAAAAGGGCTCAGAGACAGTCTGAAGAGCAAAGCACAGAACCCAAGCCCATTAACTGCATTTCACAAAAACACAGACTTTTGATGCTGTGCAACCATTAAGAGAGCTGGATGTGGAAGCTCAGCTTTCACATTGTTTCTAGCCCAGCCAGGCACTTGGCCAACTTCACCCTTACACTCATCCCATTCCGGATACCTCCACCAGCATCCCCATCCTGATGGTTCCAGTCATGGCTGAAGCACAGAGCAAGTTCTGAGCCCCATGAGCAAAGGAGGCAGGTCCTGCACACACTCCTTTCACCCTCACTTCTGTCCAATGTTCCAGCAACTGGTGCAAAGCTCGGGGCTCAGCAGCTGTTTTTTTTCCTTGGGTTTTTTGTTTGCTTTATTTTTCTGTGTGGGTTTTTTTTTGTTGTTGGTTTGGTTTGAGTTTTGTCTGGGTTGTTTTTTTTTTAGTCCCTTAGTACAAACAACTTCAAAAGCAAGGAGCCCCTTATGTGCTACTCAGAGATACTAATTTCAAAGCCCTTGGGAGAGCTCAAAGGCCACCACTGCTGAGCACACAGCTAACACTGCAGCACCAGCACTCCAAACAACTGCCCTGTGCTGCCAGGCCACAGGGAAGGGCTTCTGAACACTACTGACTTTCACCATGCCTGCTTGGAAAAAGGAAGCAGAGAGCTTTATAAGTCTGTATTCCTGAATCCGTTGGCAGTGCTATAAAGTTGCTTTCTCTTTCTTCCACACACTCTCAAGCCATTTCTTCAATGTTGTGACTCTCTACTACTATGCAACCTCCAATAATCTATTTTCTTCCAGAGACAGGACTCATGGCAGAGAAGTTTCAGCCTAACTATGCAATGTGTTAGGGGATGCAGAAATTAAAGAACCATCACTGTAAGGAGAGAATGTAATTTTTCAAGTCCCACAGGGTAAGAAATCTGATATAAGTTGTTATATACATCAGCCATCTTGACCAATTGTGAGTTTTAACACTGTATTTGGGAGAGCAAGTGAGACTGTCTTTTATTGCCATTGGCTTGGAAACACTGAACACAACAACAGTTCATAGATTTTTCTATAGTACTATTTTCAATCAGAGTTTCCCCACAGTAACTAACAACAGTACTGGTCTCCTGGGACACTAGCAAAATTACAAGGCTTACTGGTGTTTCCACAGCTCTAATTCATATGGTCCTTAATGTGCTTGAGCCTCCTGGAAAGTCATCACCACCAGAGCCACTGAAATCATCAGTGACAGTGGAACCAAGTCAGCATTTGCAACAGCATGGTTTGGGGACTTTTAAGCAAATAATCATAAATGAACACACAGCTATCACATGGGGGAGCTGAGAAACATCCCTGGCAATCTGCAAGACAGTGGGTTTTGTGGCTTAGGCTAAGATTTGGCCTCATAAGATCAGGATTCCATTTCTAGGTCTGCCTCAGACTTCCTGTGGGAGTTTGGAGCCCTGGTTGTATAGGAAAAGAATGTCCATTCTACCCCACCACTGCCTTTGGGTTTGGTTTGGTTTGGTTTGGTTTTTAAGCCTGAAGCTCCTCTGGGCCAGGCTTCTATTATCACATGTCTGTCCAAGCAAGGTAGAGATGGGATGCTCCTGCAGTCTATGGTCATACAAATACAAGCAACAACTCACCTTTCCACTCATAGTTGTTGAAGACAGATTACAGGGCAGAGATCCACTGCGGGCTGCAGCAGCCACAGGCCTCGGTGGTATTTCCCTTGCTCAACATGCAGATCTGCTCAGGGCAAGGCTAAACAGCACTGTGGTGAAAGCAAACAGTGGGAGGTTCTCCTGAATTGCAGTAGCCACCCTCTGGTGGGTACAGACTCAGCAGAGCCCACAGAATTTCAGGCAGAGGGAGCAGCCCACAACTGGAGCTGGAATGCAGAGCAAAGAGCACACAGCAGCCTTGCTATGCACAGGAGCCCTCAGAAACTTCCAGCTCTGTGGGGGCAGGTATGTCAGCCACAACCAGCAGCCTGAAGTGACTGAGACTGGGCTGGGTGCTACTTCATTATTCAGACCTTGGCTGGGATCACTCAGCACTAGTCTCAGGGCTTCATTCTGCCAAGTGCTGCTTGAGCACCACGCAAGCCCCACTCCTGCCCCACATCTGGTGACAGAGGCCTTTAAAAAAAAAAGCCAAAAGCAACCTAGTGCCTGGTTTTTGCTTTTGCTCTCACTGAGAAAACTGTACCAAGGCTAAGCAAGAAACTTCTTCTTAAGACCAGACAAACAGGAAGAAAATTATCTTCTCAGCTTTGCCAGGCCAAAGAAATGCTGACTACCTCTTTCTCAGCTGGAAATGGTGATGATGCCCTAAAGCTGCTTTCCACTGGACACAGAGGAGAGTAAAAAAAATACAGGAGTCATTTTATGGGTAGTTGCAGACCCCTGAGTAGTCAGTGGTCCAACCTGGCCTGACTCCCAAACATCACATCAACTGTTCCACCCTCCTGAAACAAATGAAGTGATGCCCCAGAGGCAGTGCCAAGCTGTCCTGGTTTGGGCCAGGATAAAGGTGATTTTCTGGTTTGTTCTTCTGTTTTCAGCTAAGTTTCTTGTAAGTAGCTGCACTTGCTGAAATTAACAGCAAGTTCCTCAGACAGTGTCTGCTTCTAGGACTGATCACACTGGATGTTTATAGTTACTGCCAGGCACTGGTGTGCAGAGCCAAGGACACTGCTCAGCTCTGAGGAACATTTTACCCCCCAGAAGGAGTAAAGAGGTCCCACCTGAACCCTCCTTTGGGGAGGAACAGACAAGATAGATGCCAGAACTGACCAAACAGAGTATTCCATCCCATACACGTCATACTCAGTATAAATTTCACGGATCACAAGGGTCAAACACCTTCCTGCCCCTTCCTCCTGTTCTTCCTTCACCTGTTCCCTGTTTGCTTTGGCATCCTGGGAGGATTCCATCTGTTCCTCTGCCTGTGGTCCTGATCCATGCCAGCCTGAATCTGTGTGTTCCTGCCTCCAGCTCCTGACTGCTCCTGACCCCAGGAGTCCAGCCTGGACTTTCCCAGGGCTGCCCTGCAGCCTCTGTGGTGACGTGAGAGTTATTGGGGGAAAGGGGGGAGGAACGTGGGATCAATCTTTTCCTGTATATTTGTATATTTGTATATATTTAGTAATTTTTCCTATTTATCATTACTGTTTCATTAAAGTTGTGTAGTTGAGTTTCCAACCCATAAGTCTCTTTCCCTTATTCTCTCTCCTTTCCTTATCAGGGAGGAGAGGGGGATTAATAGAAAAATCTGTTATTTGGTTTAATTGCCAGGCCAGGGTTAAACCCTGACACAAGCACACAGCCAGTGAGTGACACAGATGGCAGACTTTGGAGGAGGTCTCTTTCCACTGGGTCTGTGGATGCCTTGCTCCACCTGCCTTCCCTTCACCACACTGAACAACAGCTGGGACCAACAGGCAGGAAAATGAAAACCTGAAACACCTGAAACAGCTCTGACTGGTCCTGACCTATGCCATCCCAGCCAGATCTTTGGCAAAACACATTTCACAGCCCACAAGCCAAAGGAGGTGGTCAGTCTGTATGTGTACAGCTCATCCAGCACAGCAGGGACAGAGCAAAGCCTGCCTGCCTTCCTCTCCAGCCAGGGTAGCCAAGTCACACCTGCCTCCCCAGAATACCCTGGAGGAGGTGAAGAACAACATGCAAGCCCAGACCTCAGTACATCTAAAAGACCATGCAGGAAAGCAGCAGTTGGCCACCCAAAGGAAGGAATAACCATTTAAACTCACTCAGCAAATGACTTGGTTTGTGTTAACTACATGACTGTACCCCAAGTGTTAAACACATCACACAACCCCGAGATCTTCTGCTGTCTTTCATGGTAAAACCAGCACATTATGTAGGGGGAGACAGACATTAGGGTGGATCTTTCCAGCAATTTTGTCTCAGGACTGGCAAGAAGTGTCACAGTTGTTCACGGATACAGTTGCAGGCTACAAAACCAAACACTGAATCATAGAATGGTTTGGGTTGGAAAAGACCTTAAGGATCATCTAGTTCCAACCCACCTGCCATGGGCTGGGACATCTCCCAGTCAGCCAGGTTGCTCAAAGCTCCATCCAACCCAGACTTGAAACACTTTCAGGGATGAGCAATCCAAAAACCTCCCTGGGCAACGTGTTCCAGTGTCTCACTAACTTCACACTGAGGAACTTCTTCCTATGTCTAACCTAAAATATGTTGGATGGCTATATGCTTTCATATCCATCATATTTCAAAAACCAGAGGAAAATTGGTGCTGCAGTCCACCAAGCAGAAAAATTTTGGCTTTGATAGGCTCTGTGTCTAGAAGTCACATTTAACTCTCATGTTTGGCTCCAATGCAGAGCAGCAGAGCTAGCCAGTTCACCCTGTAATTTCAGGACAAGGTATAACATGCATAAAGCAAAGAATGGAGCAAGGAAAACCTGTGGGAGAAACTGTTAATAAACACAGGGTCATCTGGAGCACCAAGTTATTTGAGGATGAAGGAGAAGGGACCAGTAGGGAAGGTTTCAGCCTCTCAGCCCTCTCAGTTGTTCCACTGACTCTCTCCCCAGATACAGATATGCCACTGAAAGGCAGGTCTGGCTGTGGAGAAGTTAATCAGCCTTTGTCCTCTGCTTGAAGTGACACTGACCAGAGACAAGACATGAAATCCCTCCTATTTCTGGACAGCAACCCCTAAGCTGTTAAAGCAATTGGGTGTGTTTAGACTGAGTCGTGCAGAGCTGGAAGAGAGAGATCCTCAGCTCTCAGTGAGGACCCAAGCAACATTTCATGACACAAGATTTGAAACACCACAAGCAGAGCAGGAGCAGACCATGCCAGGGTTAGCTGCATCCTCTCAGCTCTGCTGCTCTCTGCATTGATGCCAGAACTGGTGGGCTGAGCACTGCTCAGACTCCAACTGAGTGGAACTGGGCAATACCTACACACTACACAGCTCCTCAAATGCACCATCATTATGTAAAAGACCCTTCCAAATCCTCCCAAAACAAGAGCTGGTGACAGCACCAGACAGGCAGCTCTCTACTTCACCCACACAGCCAGGCTGCTCAGCCCTCATCCAGCTCCCTGGGAAATGCTGCCCACCAGGAACCCAGCAGTCTCTGGGCCTGCAGGACCAAGCTGTTCCCAGAGAGTTACAGAGAATCCCATTCCATAACAAGCCCCAGCTGCACCTTAAGCAATTGAGTAAGGTGGTGACTTTTTAAGCATTATATCAGTGAATCCAGCTTGTGTGGGTTTTGGTTCTGTGCTGGTTCAGGTTCAGCAATTCTCAGCTGATCCAGTTAAGGTGGTCTAAACTAATTCATGCTGGAAGCTAGAATATTTTCAAACAAAAAGGGCTGCCTACTGAAGCTACAGTGAGGCCAGAAACAGTATTCCAAGTCTCCTGTGTTCAGGACAGCTTGTGGTCCTAACTGAGCCCTGCAGCTTCTCAGAGGGTTGAGGAGCTGAAGAACTGTGTTGGGAATTCAAGAGGCACGAAAAGGCACAAGGGGTCTCAAGCTTCCATGTTTCTCCCTAAAATCTGTGGGTGTGCACATCCTGCTCACTGGCAGGACACAGTGACATGCAGACATGCTTCTGCTGCCCCAGCCAGGGAGCTCCCTTCAGGCTGATGGAAGGCCAGAGGCTAGCAGCAAGAACAGCCCACACCTCACCACAAAGGAGGACAGCAAACCCTGTCCCACCAGCAGCAGCTTAGTCAGGGCTGATTTTCAGAACCAGAGCTCTCAGGAAGGTTTTTGCAGAGCCAACCATTCCAACCCAGCATCATGGAGCAGGAACAGAGACTCCAGCTGCATGTGCCAGCATGACATTTGTTGGGGGGGGAGACACCACAATACAACAGTCCCTGTGCTGAGTGACTTTCTGCTGGCAAACATCAGGTTTTAGTCAGAGGTCTCTTTTAAGCTGGCAACTTGAGATATTTCTTGCTCAGAAAACACAGAGGAGATCAAAGCAACAAGCAGCAAATTCCCAATGTGTTTCTTTGACTCACTGGCTTAGAGTTTTAGGGAAAAGCTTGTAGCAGGTTTTGCAGTGATTTGTTTCTACTCTGACGTTCCTAATCTGGTTTGACTGAAGAGATCCACACATCAACTCCAACACAGGCACAGTCACAGCAGTTAAAAAGATTCTTATATGAACATCCCCTGCAGGAACTGTACCTGCTCAGCTACATCACTTGTGTGAGCAAGCTACATCACAGTGTAACCAAAGATTTGTGCAGCCAAGCTGCAGGGTACCACAGCAACCAGGGCATTTTAGTAACAAGAGACAGCTCAGCCCTTAATTTCTTCCACTGTCCTGCTCATGCTGCTCATTCAGGGTGGTGGATGCTGCTTCAAGGGCACTCAGTGCCAAGTTCCCAACTCTGTGTTTCTACTGGAATCACAAGCAGAGTGAGCAGATGTGTGCTGGGTTTCTGGGAGGGTTAGTACTCCTCTAGAAACTGAACTCAGGCCAACCAGCTTATCAGAGGAAATTTTAGCTTCCAGTCACCACGCTGACATGTTACAACCCCAACAATCAACAGGCCTAGACTTAAGTCACTGTATTCTACATCTATATTGGTTCAACACAAAAAAAAAAACAAACAACAAACCAGAGGAGAGGACAGGAAAAGTGGATTCAAGCCACGAACATCAGAAGACACCAAAAGAAGTCTAAACACAGAGCTAGTCATGTAGCAACAAAAAAAAATCAAGACTCCCACAAAACAGAAGTTCTTTTCAAAAAGCACCAACAAAACCAAACACAACTTCCAATTTGTCAACGAGCCTTAAAGAGCTCCTGCTTCTTCCCCTTATTTTATTTTATTTTATTTTTAATATCCATGGTTCTGTATTGGCTCCTTAGTTTTACTCCTGCAGAGATCTCCCAGGGCTGCACACTAAAACCATGCATTAATTATAGGCAAGAAATAAGTCCTGACAAAAAGTCACAAAACAAGTTCTCTCTTGTACAGCTCCCAAGCAACACTGCATGTCCTGCACAGCCCTCATGCAAAATATCTGTATTTACCCACACTCCCCCTTCCAGAGCAAGGCACAAACAGGTCCCTGCAGAGCCAGCCTCCCACAGCCTGCCCCCATCCAGCCCAGCCTTACAAGGCTGAAAGGAGCCCATTTTCAGAGGGCTTCTCTTCAGCACAACAAAGTGCCCAAGGGGTCTGTCTGTAACAACAGAGAAAGCCTGGAAGGCCTCACACTGCCAAAGGCTTGTTTAGGAAAGAGCAGGGACACCAAGGACACTTGCCACTGGAGGGGAAAATCACAGCTCATGGGAGTCAAGGCAGTGGCAGTGAGGGTGCCTGTCCACCTCAAACTCAGCAGCTGCTTGCAATAAAAGCTTGAGGGTCTCAGAGGACTCACAGAACTGCTCTTCATCCTCACCTGGACATGCAAAGCATTGTATCATCTTTCAGGCATTCATCTAGAGCACAAGTCCTGCTTCACCCTATGTAATAAAGCAGCATTCAGCAGAGATGAGCAGCCAAAGCTACAAGCTTCACAGGCCCTTCCATACTTCCATGTGACTAAAATCACATGCATCTAAAGTCAGAGCAGTCATTTCTCAAAAAATCCAAGAGACAGATGCCTGAAAAACTGGTCCCTACAGGTCAGCAAAGATCCTCCAGGACAGAGGTGGATGATGGTCATTTTCAGTCCCCAGGGTTTTTTTTTACACTCACACCACAAAGCAGACTCAGGGGGTCTGGTTCCTGCTTCTCACTTTGGAAGGCAGAGGAGCAAGAATCAGAGGGAGCATCTCCACAGATAAGCAACATATCTTTGGTAAAAGATCTTTGGTAAGGGGCCCACTCCTTTCAGCCTGGCCCTCTCCAGCTGTCCCACTGAAGGAAGGCCATAACTCATTTGAGGGAAATTCAGAGCAGGTCCCTTTAGGAAATCAACAGCAGCACCCAATTCCTCAGTGTGATAAATTGCTTCTACCTGCAAACTCCCCAGCAGTTCCTTTGCATCTCACTGATTAACTGCTCTTATTAACAAGATATACAAAATCCAGCCCTCAAGTCCTGGTTTCATGGTGTGGGATGAATCCATGATAACCCAGGGGATGAGATAAGGAATACAAGGAATACAACAGAGCTCTTCCAAAAGAAATATGCAAGGAAAAAAAAAAAAAAAAAAAGAAAAAAAGAAAGAGGAACCAGCTAGGGGATATGTAGCATCAGGTTCCAGCCCTGCAAAGGAGTGTGCAGACCTCAGCTCCTCCTCACAGAGGCAGAATCCAGTGCCCACTGTACAGGGTGGTACAGCTGGCTTTTGGCTCTTCCAGCAGAGGTCAAACTGCTCTTCAGCAACAGCCACAAAGCACATTTCACTGGCAGTCACCATGCTGCATTAAATGCAACACATGCACGCACCCAGCTCATGCACAAACACCAAGAACTCTCCTCCAGCCAACGCTGAGGGAGCCAAGGAGATTTTTTTTCTCCTGGGTATTGTGTTCCTTGATATTACACAGCCATCTCAGGGGTCTGCATCCTGACCCAGAGTCCTCAGAACAGGATTTGATACTGGGGGCAGGCCATTGAGGTGAGGTTATTTATTTCCTCTGAAGTTTTAGACACACTCTTCACTCCAAGAGATAAATTTTGAGGCATTACTCTTTTGAAACCAACGAATGTACTTTTCAGCCATGGATTACAAGCATTTCTTATTTCTTACCGAGTCTTCACGGGGGGTGGGGATTAAGCTTCCTATTTATGGAGAGAGAGAGAGAGAGAGCTAGGCAAAGGCTGAGTGATGTGCCCAGGGTTACACGTGAATCAGTGGCAGGGACAGAACGAGGTGCCCTGACTCAGCGGCGCCTGCTGTCAGCACAAGGCAATGCCACCCAGCCCCTCTTCTCCCTGCAGCCAGAGTTAAGTCATCCTCCTGGAGACACAGCAGTCAATTCCCAGGGGATGGCTGTCTGTCAGGAATTCTCCACAACACCACGAACAACAATGGATTTTTCAGGTAGAAGCAATTATAGAGGAGACAAGACATATAGAGGAGACAAGGACACAGAAGGATCATGGCGGAAAGTGTATCCAGAGCTGTGGAACACAAACCCCACCTCAACAGTCACCTCTGAGACACATGTCACACCCTCCATCTTTCAGACCATCCTACCCTTACCCACATGCTCACTGAACACCCTTCTGCAGGGCTGGGAGCATTTCCTTCCACAGAAGAAGAGGTCTTTGTGTATGGTTAGCTGCTGGTAATGCAGGCTAGCAGTGGGAAAAATGGAGGAGGAGGCAGCATTACATTACATTTCTCCTGTCAGTCATCTGTAACAACTCCACACACCACAGTGTGGAAAAAACCCTTCTGATACAGCTTGGGCACAAGCAAAAAATCTGTTTTTCAGAAGAGGGACGTGGGTTTTAGCAAGGATCCCAACGGGAAGGCAGGCTACAAACTCTGTATCAGTTTCTCTGCCTGATTCTCCAGTTACACCAGGTCTCCCAAAGCAGCACTGTTAGTACAGAGGGGACATAAGGCAACAAAGTTCCAGCATGCTGGCCCCAGCACTCACCTTGCTGCCTATATCTTCACGCTTGCTCCCGGGTTTGCTTCTTCTCAGCTTAATGGATGGGGAACGAAGCAGATTTTTGATCCGACTTGTTATTGTAGACCCTTCCACAGACATCATCACCAGGTGCCCAAGGGGGTGTTCACCCCCCCCCTACACACACACTGTGCCAGGAGAAGAGCCCAGGTCTGAGGCAGAAACACCACTTAGCCTTGGTTATGCTGGTTCACATATCTCTCAGCAATTCTGCTCAGGAACTCCACTCCTGTTACACTGCAGAGCTATTCAGAGGCTGGCAGACTTTCCTCTTGCAGATTCCAGAGGATCAAATCAGCAGTAACCTAAACTGAAAGATGCACCCATGGGTCAATATGACATTCACAATAAATTATAATTATTTTTTTTTTGCAAGAAATATACGTTTTTGATATGGATGGGTGCAGCATTCATTATTCTCAGAGCCTTCTACAAAAAAATTATCCTTGAAGGATCAATTAGTACATCTAAAACGAACCCCAGATCCAAAATTTTGATGGTTTTACACTTCAGTAACAGCTTTTGCTGGCACAGCCAGAAATTCCCCATCACTGGAGTCCATTAACGGGGTCCATCCAGCCCCTTGTTTTTTTACCCCATCCACATCCACCTCACCTGAGTGTCTGCAGGCTAGAGAGCAGAAGGCTGCACTTCACGATTAAAGCTCCTCAGAGGAACACACTGAGAAAAAACACGAGGGAGTTCTTAACTCCCCCGAATTTAGCTCTGTTTTAAGCACACACATCCATAATGTACTGTCTGATAACCAAGGCATGGAGTATCCCACATCCCCGCACCCCCGGCTTCCCAAGGGGATCACGGAGGAGCCGTCGCTGCTGCCACCGCTCGCAGATCCCCGGCCAAACCCTTCACCTTTCCCGCAGCCCCGGCGGCGGCCGGAGGGAACCGGAGAGGGGGGGATGGGNGCCATCGCTGGTACCGGTGCTGCCGGTGCTGCCGGAACCCCCGGGGGAAGCGGCGGGAGGGGGGGAATGGGGCTGCGGGACCGCGGTGGGAGAGAGGAGAGCGGGTTGGGCTTGGTACACACAGCGAGGATGGGATGCCCAGGCCTTCCCGGTAGCGGTGGTGCTGAGGATGCTTCTGGAAAAAAAAAAAAAAAAGGGTCCTGAGTTTCTCTGTGGAGGTGAAGAAGTTCTTGAGTGGCTGCCTGAACACACACACAACCTTCTAACACTGTGCATCGGGTGTTTGGGTCCTTTACTGGGGCTGCAGTGGTCTCAGCTCCCTGGTGCAGAGGCAAAGCCGAACCCCCAGCAGCTCAGGTGGGTGTTTTGGGGTGACCCAAAGCACTGTATGCTCTGCAGCCCTACAGTGATTCACAGCAGAATGGTTGGGGTTGCAAGGGACATTAAAGATCATCGAGATCCAACCCCCCTGCATGGGCAGGGACACCTCCCACTGGGTCAGGTTGCAGGAGGCTTCATCCAGCCTGGGCTTGAACACTTCCAGGGGTTGGGCATCAACAGCCTCCCAAGAAACCTGTCCCAGTGTCTTACTACTCTCACAGTGAAGAACTTTTTCCTAATATCTAGCCTAAATCTCCCCTCTTTCAGTTTAAAACCATCACCCCTAGTCCTGTCACTAACCTCTCAGGTGAAAAGCCCACCCCCAGCTGTATGCCCCCTTCATGTACAGGAAAGCTGCTGTAAGGTCTCCCTGGAGCCTGTTCTGGGCTGAATAACCCCAACTCTCTCAGCCTGTCTCGATAGAAGAAGTTCTCCAGCCCTTTGATCATCTTCGTGGCCCTGCTCTCCAGCAGGTTTGTATCTTTCCTGTTGTCCTGGTTTGGGCCAGGATAAAGGTGATTTTCTGGTTTGTCCTTTTGCTTTCAGCTCAGTCTCTTGTAAGCAGCTGCACTTGCTGAAATTAACAGCAAGTTTCTCAGTGTCTGCTTCTAGGACTGATCACACTGGATGTTTATAGTTACTGCCAGGCACTGGTGTGCAGAGCCAAGGACACTGCTCAGCTCTGAGGAACATTTTACCCTGCAGAAGGAGTAAAGAGGTCCCACCTGAACCCCTCCTTTGGGGAGGAACAGACAAGATAGATGCCAGAACTGACCAAACAGAGTATTCCATCCCATACACCTCATACTCAGTATAAATTTGAGGGATCACAAGGGTCAAACAACTTTCTGCTCCCTTCCTGCCCTTCCCTTGCCTGTTCCCTGTTTGCTTCGGCATCCAGGGAGGATTCCATCCATTCCTCTGCCTGTGCTCCTGATCCATGCCAGCCTGAATCTGTGTGTTCCTGCCTCCAGCTCCCGACTGCTCCTGACCCCAGGGTCCAGCCTGGACTTTCCCAGGGCTGCCCTGCAGCCTCCGTGGTGACGTGAGAGTTATTGGGGGAAAGGGGGGAGGAACGTGGGATCAATTTTTCCTGTATATTTGTATATTTGTATATATTTAGTAATTTTTCCTATTTATCATTACTGTTTCATTAAAGTTGTGTAGTTTAGTTTCCAACCCATAAGACTCTTTCCCTTATTCTCTCTCCTTTCCTTATCAGGGAGGAGAGGGGGATTAATAGAAAAATCTGTTATTTGGTTTAATTGTTGGGCCAGGGTTAAACCCTGACACCTGTGCTGGAGGCCCCACAGCCATATGCAGTATTCCAGGTGCAGTCTCACAAAAGAGCAGAGGAGCAAAATCTTCTTTTGATGTAGCCCAGGTTCTGGAGCTCCTTCCCTCAACTCTCCAAGGTTTTTGCCAAGAGTCTGGCAGCCCACTGTCACATCAAGATGTGGAGATGGAGCCCATGGAGCCAAAAATTTGGATGTGTGCTGGCTTATAGCAGGTGAGGGTCTAAAAGCAAACACACACCAGGCCAGCAAGAAAGTTTTGACATGAAGCTGCCCAACAGCTCTTCCCCATGGAAGGGTTTGGAAGCCACTACACTAATTCATGATTCCCAAATAGCAACAGATAGATGCCTTGCCATGCTGTGGCAGGGACCAACCACATGAGAGGAGATGGGGAGGCAGATTTCACAGGCCACCAAGCACCTGAATTGCTATCCAAGGCATACATTTAGGATGTAGCATGCTCTCCAAGAGTTCAAAGTGACTGCACGTGTCCAGACTGGTCTAACATACATCTCCTCACCAAAGTCCTAAAGGAGAGAAAGGAAACAAGCATTTATGAGGGTGGAAAGGTCCTGCCTGTACCACCTGGATTTCCAAAAAAGACATTTTTGCATTCAAAATGGGATTCTGAGCAGCCACAAGTGCTTTGCAGCATTAGGATATTGAGGCTTGACTGGACAGGAACATGCATGTATTGATGAAAACACCCAGAGGCATAAAAGAGGACATCTTCCTACTCTCTGTCACCTCCAGTCATGCCATAGTAACCTTCAGGAAGTGAGTTTAAAATATCACTTTCTGACCTTTGTTGGGCTTATTTTTGATACACGGGTGCCATAGAGAAATCCGTGCTTGTTGATGTGTGAAAAAAAAAACCCACAAGGTTCCAGGAATCTGGGCTTTCAGAAAGATACACAATTCTGTGAGATTTACAAGAAAATTGAAAGACTTGGTAATATTGCAATTATTTTTAACATAAAATCAGCTGAAGTCCATGGGAGCTAGGAATAGGAGTATCATAGCTTTCAGGCCCAGGCATGACCTGCAGCTCAGGAGGTGGCACAAAGAATCATAGAATCATAGAACTGGCTGGGTTGGAAGGGACCTCAGAGATCATCAAGTCCAACCCTTGATCAGTTCCCAGCCCATGGTACTGAGTGCCACATCCAGTCTCTTTTTAAATATCTCTAGGGATGGAGAATCTACCCCCTCCCTGGGCAGCCCATTCCAATGCCTGATCACCCTCTCCGTAAAGAAATTCTTTCTAATATCCAACCTAAACCTCCCCTGGCACAACTTAAGACTGTGTCCTCTTGTCTTGCTGATAGTTGCCTGGGAAAAGAGACCAACCCCCCCCCTGGCTCCAACCTCCTGTCAGGGAGTTGTAGAGAGTGATGAGGTCTCCCCTGAGCCTCCTCTTCTCCAGGCTGAACACCCCCAGCTCCCTCAGCCTCTCCTCATAGGATCTGTGCTCCAGTCTCTTCACCAGCCTGGTTGCCCTCCTTTGGACCTGCTCCAGCACCTCAATCTCCTTCCTGAACTGAGGGGCCCAGAACTGGACACAAGAAAACTGGACACAAGAACTGGACACAAGAAAAGGATTCTTGTAGAAAATATTAATGCTGTTCTTTTCTACTGACCCTACTGTCCTGTTGCTGAATAATAGTGCCCTGCTGCTTAGGGTGAGGAGAAATTGATGAAGGAAACCAGAACTACTACTGCAAAAATAAGGTCTGTCCTCTCTCAAGATTTACATACCTGCTTAGTTTTATCCAGACTGGGATCAATTCTAGTGAGTGGAACTACTTACACTTGATGAGGAGTTAAAAATGTGCACCAGCCCATACAGGACTGAGACCTGGCACTGCAGAGGGGAAAAAAAAAAAAAAAAAGTTGGTAGTTCTTAAATTTCTGCTGGTCAGCAGTTAAACACCAGAGTCATCACATTTGGGAGAAACATGCATACATTTGAGAAGGAACTGAGGGATGTCTTTGAAAACAATGGACAGCTGAGATGTTTGCTTGGAAGATGCTGTTTAAATGCAGCTAGCAGTGTTCTTGTGTTGAAAGCTGAGCACAGCATAATGTGATTTGTGATTACAGTTCTTTGTGTCTGTGAACAGCTGAAGAGCCAGACTAACTGAAACACCAGAGGACTTGTAAATTCAGTGAAAAAGATCTGGGAGAGGGAAGCAATGTTTCTGATTTTCTGACTAAAGCATACTACCTTTCTAGTTATTTTTTAAGCACAATGAAATGTCTCAACGTTTCTTCAGGTTGTCCTAGGGAGAAGGATCTCATCTGATTTTTAAGTAAACATTTCTATAGTTTCAGGAATACAAACACTTGCCCTTTTTTTCTTTAATCCTATTAATATAAAGGAAAACAAGATATAATCACCGTCTTCCTCTTGGTATTGCAGTAAAAGTCACACCTATTTCATCAGTAGAATGGGGCAGTTTTCCAATTGTAGTACCAGATTTATGAAAAGTTAGTGCAAAACTCTTGCACCAACTCTACAATTTCAAGAGCTTTAGCTTGGGTCATACTGGAATAGATGATGATAACCTGCATGGCTTCTATTCTCCCAGTCCCACCTTCCAATAAATACCAAATGACTTAAAGAGAAATATCCTTCCACTTTTCATCCGGTTGCATGTCTAGAAGGAACTGGTAAACCCCCTGGTCCATGCCATACCTCCTGAAGCTGCTCTTGCTGCTGGTGTCCAAAATAAGCTCTTCCATGGCAGTAGCAACCTGCTGGCCAGTCTTTCACTGCTCCCTCTCTCAAAGCTCCTTAAAGGTACTTGTGTGTGGTTTCTGGTGGTGTGTGTGCTGCTTCTGTGCTCACCTGCCCCACATCACTGCTGTTCCTCTTGCTTGCCTTTTTGTGGATTGCCTTGTCCTCACAACAAGACTTATCTTGTGTTCCTGTGTTCCTGGAGAGTCCAGCTCCAGAGGGCTGCATCTTGGCTGAATATGTTGATGATGACTGAAAGCAACAAGGTTTTCAGCTTCACTCTAGAGATCTTCCTTGCCAGAAAAAAAAAAAAACAAAGTGCCACGAATAAATTACACCATTTTTCTTTGGCTGTTATGGCGTTTGCCCATGGATGATGTGTTCTTCAAGGGGTCTTCCTAGGGATGCCATAAATAGTAAGAGAGAACACATGCCTCAATTAAACATTAGGCAATGAAGTATCTGAAAATGGTTTTCTCTGGCTGAAAAATCCTCTGTGCTTTTCTAAGAAAGAGCATCCCATAATCTTCTTGCAAGGCTCCGAGCAAGAGGAACATTTTAGAAGTGATTCCAAACAAAATTGTTTTCCTAGTCAAAAATATCATGATTTTTAAAAAGCATTTAAAAGAGGAGACAGAGCCACAAAGCTGAAGTCTTACATGAGCCCTCTCCATGTGCTATTAAAACCTTCCCTTGCTCTTGCTCTCCTTACACACAAAGCTCTTCTCACCACCTGTGGGCAGGTAGGGAGGGTGAGGGGTCTCTCCAGGTGACCCTGCAGACACAGTGAGGGCAGCCATGGTCTCATCAGGGGGGGAAACAGGTCTGAGGAAGGATTTCATCCCTCCAGAAACAGATGTGCTGGAGCTGACCTGCTCTCCTGGTACTAGAGGGAGCTCCAAAGGGGAAGCTGTGACAGCCAGCATGAGCAATTGAGGCCATCTCAGAGATCAGGTGAGGGATTAGTGTCACACTCGGGCAGATTTGTACCTTCCAGACAGCTTGGAACATGGGTTCAAGGTGCTTAGGTGCAACTGCAAAAATAGTGGGACAGACATTTTGCTACACAGTCTCAATTTTCACCTTCCTGAGAAACTTCCTGGTCAAGTGAAGAGCAGAAAATGAAATTTTATCTACAAACCTTGAAACCCCATGGCAGAAGAGCATTCAGTTTTCTTCTGGAAGAGTTGTCTGCCCTTCTACCTCCGAAGGACCAGGGTGCTGCGTTCCACTTAGGCTAATGGCTGTCATCTTACCCTCACAGGATGGTGATTCAGCAGGGTCATAATGCCTTTTCCACCTGTTGACTTGTTAGAACTGTGAGCAGCAGACACTCAGAAAGGGAGAGAGGGTGGAGGAGGAAAGATAAATAGCTTTGGTCTAGTCCAGAATAAAAATAACTATATAAGAAACTAGAAGGGTAGAGAAGAAAAGCAGTGACCATGCAGTATGCAGAGGACATTTTACATTTAGTATTTCTCCACCTATGAAAATGGCTGCAAACTTAATGGTAATTTTATTATTAGCTTCTTAATTAGACATGAGTTTGTCCTAGCAAAATTCACCAAGGACTCACCCAAAGGTCTCCAAATGTACAGCATGGCAGGTGATGGATCCCAACCAGGGTTAGTTGGTTTTGTTGACTTGTTTTCCCTCAGTGAGTTTTGTTCCTTCCTTTCTCTTTTTTATTGTCACAGCTATGAGAGACAAGCAGAGTGAGGTTCTGGAAATTGTTTCCAGCCATAGCCTAGGTCTTTTTATCAAGCTCCTGGTACCTGACTTGAAATGTTTAGATTCAAGCAAGCAGTCACACAGGATCTTTTCCTTGTGTGTTCCCATGGAAAACTCCTGTAGAGATCTGTGGTTCATAATCCATCCAGGGAGAATATGACATATCACATATGACATATCTCATATCACAGAGCCCAGATGAGTTTTTTAAAAACAGAAAAACATCCATGCACACATGCCATTCAGTGGCTACCAGGAAATTGTGCTGGTAAAGAGAAATAATGGGGACTACAAAGAAAAGTGTGCCTAGAAACCCCAACTAAAGCTACAAAGTTGCTGGTTAGAAAGGGCTTGTGTCCACCAAGAAGGGATGGTTTCTGAAATAAGACAAAAGGTACACAAATGCACTTGGAAAACCCAGGCACAGCTACACCGAATTCTTCTCTGAATTAGAATAATGCATCCTAAATTGAAGGAAAAAATATAAATATAAATTTTGATTCTGCTATTATAAGAGGTGAAGTAGACCACTAATGTCTCACTCCTGTGTTTCAAGGGAATCAGGAAGTCCCATGCCCTCATTTAAAACTATTTTTAACATAATTGCCAAAGTGCAGACGTCTCCATCCAGCTGTAAAACTGAGGCTGATTCCTGACTCACCCCGTGCCTGAGGTGTGTGTGCATCCGGTGTGCAGCCAGGTAAAAAAAAGTGTGGGCTGGCTGATTAAAGCCTAAAGGAATGGCTGCAAGAATTCCCCCAGCCACCTCCCTCCCCAGAGCCTCCTCAGTACTTGGATGTCCCCAGGATGGGTGACCCTGCCAGAGCACCCCGGGAGCAGGCAGTGCCCCAAGAGTGATGCTGCAGCCCCAGCAACTTCTGTTCCAGTTTCTCAGCTGGTACCAGCAGTGTGTGAACAGTTTTTCCTGCTATCTGTGGTTTATGTGTGTCAGCCAGAATGTGAAGGGAGGTCAATTGTATTACAATCCTCTTGAATTTTTGCCAGAAGCAGGGCCTGTCTGCTTCCTTAATTTTTCTGGGGCAGGGGGGCAGAATAGAATCATAGAATTATAGAATTTTCAGGGTTGGAAGAAACCTTCAAGATCATCCAGTTCCAAGCCCTCTGCCATGGGCAGGGACACCTCCCACTAGATCAGGTTGCCCAGGGCCATGTAATAGCTGCTGAAGGCAAACATGTTTTGCTCCCTCTTGTCTGCATGGAGGCTGTTAGAGAGGACATATAGCAAGTACTAAGGAAAAAAGTACACTGTCTGAGTCCTGGGAGCTCCCCACCATCCCAGCTTTGGCTGCTCAGGTAAGCCAAGGTGTGTTGCCCAGGCTAAATCCATGAGGGTTTCTTTTAAGCTTAGATCTAACTAAATCTGGTCTGATTTAAAGACAGGACCAAATGGTCTGACAGTCTCAAAAACTCACATCAGAACAGCAGTCTTGCATGAACTCTGTCTTTCTGAGTTAGCTGGGACCTTAGATGTGGGTAGAGACAAGAACAGCAGCATGCAGAGAGGAGAGAGCTGTCTCTCATGGACTGGCCAGGTGCCAGGGCTGGCAGCCACACAGAGGTTGGATGTTGGATGTTGGATGTTGGATGTTGGATGTTGGATGTTGGATGTTGGAGAGGTCTCCACTTGCAAGGGGAGTCCAGAGCTGAAAGCCACACGAAAGCATCTGACTGAGCTGGTGCTTCTGTCAGGGTTTAACCCTGGCCTGGCAATTAAACCAAATAACAGATTTTTCTATTAATCCCCCTCTCCTCCCTGATAAGGAAAGGAGAGAGAATAAGGGAAAGAGACTTATGGGTTGGAAACTAAACTACACAACTTTAATGAAACAGTAATGATAAATAGGAAAAATTACTAAATATATACAAATATACAGGAAAATTGATCCCACGTTCCTCCCCCCTTTCCCCCAATAACTCTCGCGTCACCACGGAGGCTGCAGGGCAGCCCTGGGAAAGTCCAGGCTGGACCCTGGGGTCAGGAGCAGTCGGGAGCTGGAGGCAGGAACACACAGATTCAGGCTGGCATGGATCAGGACCACAGGCAGAGGAACGGATGGAATCCTCCCAGGATGCTGAAGCAAACAGGGAACAGGCGAAGGAAGGCAGGAAGAGCAGGAAGGGGCAGGAAAGGTGTTTGACCCTTGTGATCCCTCAAATTTATACTGAGTATGAGGTGTATGGGATGGAATACTCTGTTTGATCAGTTCTGGCATCTATCTTGTCTGTTCCTCCCCAAAGGTACAAACCAGAAAATCACCTTTATCCTGGCCCAAACCAGGACAACTTCAAAAAAGGGATGCCAAATCCTTGTTCCCTTTTGTGGGAGTTATTTGTGTTCCATTTGTGTTCCCCTTAATTTCTGCTCTCTGGAAATAGGTAGCACAGGGTGAATTTACCATTGAATTCTGCAAGGAATGATCAAGGTTTCCCTTGGAGCAGTCAGTTTATACCTTTCCCAGTTTTGGGCCCACAGACATTTTGCAGTGGGAATGTGGACACCTACACACCTTGGCTTGTTGGCAGTGAGTTTAGGGGATTTGTGGAAGGTGGACATGAACAGCTGTATTTCACAAACCTTTTAAAAGCACTCACAGAGACTCACTGAGGAGTGGAGGTTGAAAGCTGCTGCCTTTCTGCTGGAAGATCACCCAAGGGTGTGTTTCCTGTGGAAAGGATGGGTTGGGTTGGGTTACACCGGGTCAGGTTAGGTTGGAGGTTGCTCCTTACCATCCCAAACAAAAAAAGGGATCATGAGATATGATTCCCAGCTTGTGCCTAAGCAACTGCTTGTCCTTCACTTACCCTCCCTCTGGCAGCACAAGTAAGAACACACAACCTACACCTTTTTTTCACTCCAGGGCTGTTCTGCATGGGAAGCAGGGGGGGGATGTTATTTTCCAGGTCTGCCCTGAGGCTCAGGTAAGAGGTCTGGCAGGTTCCTTCAGGGATAAACATCACATGGCAGCAATGCCTCTGCATCTCTTGACTGGTATCTCCTGGGATGTCCTCTCATGCTTAGGCCAGCTCTGTGCAGGGATGGCACTCAGTGAGAAAGGATCTAAAAGGACCTAAAAGGAGCAAAGCATGCAAACCCCACTGATGCTGAGCTGTGTGTTCCCCACTGCCCCCTGTCCAACCTCCCCCTCCCTCCCTGGGACTATGTAGGTCACTGGTGACATTTTTTTCCTCTGAGCCCCATCTGTTTTACCACTTTCTTTGCAATTAGCCCACACTTTTGTAATTGACCTAAATAAGCCTGTTTGTTTCATCCTCCTCCTCCTCGTCCATCCCAGGCCTTATATTTCCAGAGAGCAATAATTAAGGAGAACAATATAGCTGAAATATCTCCTGCAAGCACAAAGCACACAATGAATGCCCTGGCTGAAGTTGGTCTCGTTTTTGGTGATCCTCAGCAAGCTGACACTGGAAACCAGAACTGAGCAAACTGGGCCCTGAGAAGCAGCTTGACATGAAGATCATGACAGATCTTACAGCTTCAATGGGTTGTACAGCTGTCTGGCCTCCACAAATGCCTTCTCTTACTTTTATGACTGCTGCTGTCAGCAACATTAAAGAACTGCAGCAGAACTGTAAGCAAAAAGGAAAGCTCACATGGCAACAAGTGATGTCAAAGCATTACATTGCAAGCTGTGAAATCCACCTCTTCATATCAGATTTGGCAGGTGCTCACTATGTCTCCTGCAACCTCTCTCAGCACACTGCTGATGCTCTGGATTTCCTCTCCTGTTGAAAAATCAAATGCAATGAAGCATGAAAGTTCCCTCTCTCTTTCTCTCGTGTTGTTGAGCAACATCCAGGCAGCCAGGTTTCAAGCCCTGCCTCAGTTTACCCACCTATTTTCATGAAGTCCTGCCTGGAGAGTGACACCTCATCAGTGTCTCACCTCAGAGATCCTGAACTGAGGCAGAGAGGCTGCAATTCAAACAACATTTCATGCTGTTTGAAAAAACCAAACACCAGAAATGCTGGCACTGAATCTATTTGTTTTATTCCAGACCAGTTGGCAGTACCCTGCCCAGCCCAACCTACACAGTTTAGGTCAGTCCCTTTGCTTGGAACTGAGTTCTCTGAGTGGATTTTGGTCCATGTCTGAGGCAAAGCACATCTCTGTCCCAGAGGAGACTGGCCAGAAAGCATGGAGATAGGCACTAAAAAAGCTGTAGCACTTTTTGCTGTGGAGCTGGGGTTTTCCAGTAAGCCTAAACTTGGTACCCAGCTCCAACTGCATTTCCTTGGGAAATAGGATAAAAAAATTCCCATAAAGCCCATCTGTTCATCCCTGGGCTCCTTGACACAGACTTTGAGAGCCTTTTGAGGTTTCCCCCTTCCTTTCTACTACACCTTGGCTTGCAGAATTTCTCATGCAGGATGAAATTTGACCTTTCCACTACCCCTGGCAACCATAATTCAATTACACAGGACAGCAGTTGCCCTCAAGACATGTACTAAATATGATTCAAGCAGGAGAAGAGTGAAACACAAAACTCATGTAACAATCCTGTTAAAGGAGACTTGGCAAGTGGATGCCCTTCAGGACAAGGACACACAAACACATGCTCTCTCCTTTCTTTAGGACAGGGCACTTTACACAGACAACAACAAATAGGAAGGACTGAGATGAAAGGCAACATTGGGGTGCTTGTAATTCTACCTGAAGAGCAGCCAAATACACATTGACCCTGTATGTGTGGATGTGTTTGTTCCCACTGCTAATGGGCAAATATTGTTGTGACTAGGGATGCTTTGTTTGTGGGCTGAAAACACAGAAGATACAAGAAAACAAAGCTAATTAGTAATCTGGCAAGATGACTGACTGAAAGAGAGGGAAATATGAAAGTGTATACATATATATATATATATCTATATCTATATATATATATCTCCAGATCTTAAGTTCATTGGAGAAACTCTTCAGATGTTATGAGGATGGCCTCATGTCCTGGTTTGGGCCAGGATAAAGGTGATTTTCTGTCTTGTACTTTTGCTTTCAGCTCAGTCTGTAAGTAGTTGCACTGGCTGAAATTAACAGCAAGTTCCTCAGACAGTGTCTGCTTCTAGGACTGATCACACTGGATGTTTATAGTTACTGCCAGGCACTGGTGTGCAGAGCCAAGGACACTGCTCAGCTCTGAGGAACATTTTACCCTGCAGAAGGAGTAAAGAGGTCCCACCTGAACCCCTCCTCTGGGGAGGAACAGACAAGATAGATGCCAGAACTGACCAAACAGAGTATTCCATCCCATACACCTCATACTCAGTATAAATTTGAGGGATCACAAGGGTCAGACCCCTTCTTCCTGTTCTTCCTGCCCTTCCTTTGCCTGTTCCCTGTGTGCTTCAGCATCCTGGGAGGATTCCATCCCTTCCTCTGCCTGTGGTCCTGATCCGTGCCAGCCTGAATCTGTGTGTTCCTGCCTCCAGCTCCCGACTGCTCCTGACCCCAGGGTCCAGCCTGGACTTTCCCAGGGCTGCCCTGCAGCCTCCGTG